>CAUYLG010070691.1:0-154911 GCA_963573385.1 Cacajao melanocephalus
TCAAAACAATAAAAGCTATTTACGACAAACCTACAGCCAATATCGTACTGAATGGGCAAAAACTGGAAGCATTCCCTTTGAAATCCAGCACTAGACAAGGATGCCATCTGTCACCACTCCTATTCACCATAGTATTGGAAGTTCTAGCCAGAGCAATTTTCCTCTTAGGAAAAGAGGAAGTCGAATTGTGTCTATTTGCAGATGACATGATTGTATATTTAGAAGACCCTATCATTTCAGCCCAAAATCTCCTTAAACTGATAAGAAACTTCAGCAGAGTCTCAGGATACAAAATCAATGTGCAGAAATAACAAGCATTTCTATACACCAATAACAGACAAACAACCAAATCAGGAGCGAACTCCCATTCACAATTGCTACAAAGAGATAAAATACCTAGGAATACAACTAACAAAAGATGTAAAGGACCTCTTCAAGGAGAACTACAAACCACTGCTCAAGGAAATAAGAGAGGATACAAACAGATGGAAAAACATTCCATGCTCATGGTTAGGAAGAATCAATATTGTGAAAATGGCCATACTGCCCAAAGTAATTTATAGATTCAACACTATCCCCATCAAACTACCAATGACCTTCTTCATAGAACTGGAAAAAACCACCTTAAACTTCATATGGAACCAAAAGAGAGCCCACACAGCCAAGTCAATTCTAAGCAAAAAGAACAAAGCCGGAGGCATCATGCTACTACAAAGCTACAGTAATCAAAACAGCATGGTGCTGGTACCAAAACAGAGATATAGACCAATGGAACAGAACAGAGGCCCTGGAGGCAACACCACACATCTACAAGCATCTGATCTTTGACAAACCTGACAAAAGCAATGGGGAAAGAATTCCCTGTTTAATAAATGGTGTTGGGAAAACAAGCTAGCCATGTGCAGAAAGCAGAAACTGGACCCCTTCCTGATACCTTACACTAAAATTAACTCCAGATAGATTAAAGACTTAAACATAAGACCTAAAACCATAAAAACCCTAGAAGAAAATCTAGGCAAAACCATTCAGGACATAGGCACAGGCAAGGACTTCATGACTAAAACACCAAAAGCGTTGGCAACAAAAGCCAAAATAGACAAATGGGACCTAATTAAACTGCAGAGCTTCTGCACAGCAAAAGAAACAATCATAAGAGTGAACTGGCAACCAACAGAATGGGAAAACATTTTTGCAATCAACCCATCTGACAAAGGGCTAATAAATATCCAGAATCTACAAAGAACTAAAACAGATTTACAAGAAAAAAAACCCATCCAAAAGTGGAGGAAGGATATGAACAGACACTTTTCAAACGAAGACATATATGAGGCCAACAAACATAGGAAAAAATGCTCATCATCACTGATTATTAGAGAAATGCAAATCAAAACCACATTGAGATACCACCTCACGCAAGTTAGAATGGCGATCATTAAAAAATCTGGAGACAACAGATGCTGGAGAGGATGTGGAGAAATAGGAACAATTTTACACTGTTGGTGGGGGTGTAAATTAGTGCAACAATTGTGGAAGACAGTGTGAGCACTTCCTCAAGGACCCAGAAATAGAAATCCCATTACTAGGTATATATGCAAAGGATTATAAATCATCCTATTATAAAGACACATGCACATGTATGTTAATTGTGGCACTGCTTACAATAGCAAAGACCTGGAACCTACCCAAATGCCCATCGATGATAGACTAGACAAGGAAAATGTGGCACATATACACCATGGAATACTATGCAGCCATAAAAACCTACAAGTTTGTATCCTTTGTAGGGACATGGATGAATCTGGAAACGATCATTCTCAGCAAACTGACACAAGAACAGAAAATCAAACACCACATGTTCTCATAGGGTGGGTGTTGAACAATGAGAACACATGGACACAGGGAGGGGAGCATCACACACTGGGGTGTGTTGGGGGGTCCAAGGGAGGGACAGTTGGGGAGGTCGGGGAGGGATAACATAGGGAGAAATGCCAGATGTAGGTGACGGGGGGATGGACGCAGCAAACCACATTGCCATGTGTGTACCTATCCAACAATTCTGCATGATCTGCACATGTACCCCAGAACCCAAAGTACAATAATAATAACAAAAAAAATTATCCAGGGGTGGTGGTGCATGCCTGTAATCCCAGCTACTTTGGAGGCTGAGGCAGGAGAATCGCTTGAATCCAGGAGGTGGAAGTGCCATTGCACTCCAGCCTGGGCAACAAGAGTAAAACTTTGTCTCAAAAAATAAATAAATAAATAAAATAAACAAACATATATCTCCCTTTTGGCCTATTACAACTAGATCAAGCTGATATCCTGAAGTTGCTAGCTTGTAATCAGTAGAAATTCTAAAAGGAGGAATGGAAATGCCCTAATCTCTAGTCTTCAAAACTATTAGACATTAAGGAAAAGAAAGCCAAGTTTTTATTCTTCCAGAAATGCTGAATAGCATTTCTTATCCCATCATCTCAAGACATACACGTTTTCTCTCTTTAACGACAGAGATCAATTTTTATAATAAAACATAAGCCAACGAGGGATCAGCGATAGGGCTGTCATTTATCCTAAAGTGTTATTTTTTGGTTCTTTGATGTGCTTATACAGAGAACACAAACACAGAGGCACTGCTAAACTCTCTGAACCTGAATGTTTCCTCCAGGTAAATTTGAGAAAAAAATATGTACAGATTACATACTCTCTCGATTTTGGGAGATTTGAAGGGGGCTCAGCAGAATATTGTAAATTTAACATTTCCAATGTAGTCATTGTCTGGTTTTTCCCCCCTTATTTCCAGAACCTTTCTGAATATTTGTGAAATGATAGTGTTCTAAAGTCTAAGGTGGACAGTACAAATAGAACTTAATACTTCAATTTATATCAATGTATATTTACATCAGATTATGTGTATCTCAAGTCATTCACTGTTTTTTTTTTTTTAACAGAAATTGCAGATGAAGTTTCTTACACAACAGTTTAAAGTCGCTCAGAAAAAGCACTCGAAAAGAGTCGCAAGATCATGGAGTGAATTCAAAGTGCTTTGTGCCTTGAGAGCACTGAACTGATACAGTGATAAGAATAATGGTTGGAGACTAGGTATAATTCTTCAAGTCTCAAAGGAAATTACAGAAAATTTCCATTTTGGCAGCTGAGATAAAAATGATCAAGGAAGAAGAGGTTTTGTCTTCTAGGCATTAGAGTGGCCTGCTGCTTCCTAGTCGTGGGGACTGGAGTCAATGCAGAATGGGTAACTGGCCCCTCTCCTGTGGCTTCCAGAGTGTGGTTTGCCGTGCAGTGAAGTAACATGCCTGCAAACTCACTTTGACTGCAGCAAGCTCTCACCAGCTAAAATGATTTGGTGTGAAGGTTCTACAGAGACACACATCCCCATCAGAAGGACTGTGTTGCTGATGTTTAGATTGACCCCAACTTCCCCTATATAGAGTGAAATGCTTTGCTATTGAGGACAAGCATTTTCTCAGCTGAAGAACCTGCAAAATCTTTGTACTTAATTGATTTGATGTAAAATTAAGGGTAAGACTGTTTGTCATATGAAGAAATGAAATCCTATTTCCATCCATTCATAAAAGATAAATAAAGCTTGGCATGAAATAGAGCTGACTGCAGGAAATGGAAAATCTTACAAGTTGTGTATTATTTGAGTTTTGTTTCATTTTGAGGCATATTTTGGGTAAACTGGGGGCAGTACTGGCTGGGTCCAGAGTAAATTTTACTAACATTGTCCTTCTCTGTCTGCTATGTAGGGAGTCTCTGTTCTGGTAGGTGGCATTGGGACTTTGTAGAAGCTGAAACTTTCTAGGCTCTGAAGTGACATTTTTCTCCAATTCCATTAATGTGAAATGCTGCTTCTTCTCTTTCCCCCTCACCCAGTATGCAGCTTAAAAGAGAGACAGTCACAGTTTAAAGTGTGATCCACAGTGGTCAGAAATTTGGATTCCATGTCAAAATACAAAAGTGTCATCTCCTCAACTTAAAGTATTTCTGAAAGTGAGGAACACAGTAGCACCTTTGGAATGCAGATCACTCAGACAACTTCCACCCCAAATAGTTCTCAATTCCACATGCAAAGCACGCTGGGGCTTAGCTGTGTGGAGCAACCCTGTGCCCCATGCCCACACATGTCCCTCCTGATCAGGCATCCTGGCAAAGGAGAGTCTTTAGTGAAAGAAAGTGAACTTCCCTCCCACTCTCCCCATGCTGCTCCTCTGCTTCCTCTAGATGGTAAACACGAACATCTGAAGAAGCCCCTGAGCTCTGCAGCTCAGCAAGGCACACTCACCTCTCCTGTATTGTGGACCGAAAAGGCTCATCTCAGAAGTTGAGACTGATATGGAGAACTTGAACTGTGCAAACCTGCAGAGAACCCGGCATGGACCTGCTCTTAGGGGGTGCTTTAGCTCTTTTTATTCAGACCCCCTACTGGGTAGCCTGCTATATATGCAGGAATCTACACTAGGATGCTCAGTTAGTGAAATCCATCCGACTTTCTTTAGATGAAGGTTCTCCTTCCTGGAAAAGGGGCATTGAACTCCTCTGTTTTCATCAGGAGGACTGCTGAGGTTGGGAAGAAGAGAATGGCTGGATTCAGAAAACTGAGGTTATTGGTGTACTTATCCTATGCGTAAAATTTCAAGAGGGTTGCTACAAATATCCAAATATTGAGTGGTTTTGAAACAAACATGAGGCATCAGGAAAATTCTTTTAAGGTAAAATTGAACAAATCCATGTTATAAAAAAGTTGTTTTAGGTTATTTTCCTCCCAATAAGAATTTTGCTAGAAAATTCAGTTCTCTCCAGAACTTCTTTTAAAATGTAGCAGGTTGCAATTCTTCAGCTGGTTAGAAGTTACCCATCAAAAGGTTGGACACTGTGCTTGAAAACTGTCCTTGGACCCTCTTCCCTTGGTGCTCAGTGCTGTGGTGTGACCTGGGTTCCTCTGGTCAGGGTACCTGCAGAATATCTCTGCCAAGGCTGGGGTTGCTTATGCATGAGAGACAGAACTGGAGGACCAGAGTGTGAACCTCTCCAACAGAGGAGACACTTCATTTAAGACAATATTTTCAACCTGTTTCTTCACAAATATTATTTTCAAAACTGAATTTGCTAAATTGAAGCCAATCGGTTTGTAGTTTTGTAGCAACTACCAAACCAAAAGGCAGAGAGTTGACAGGGAGAAAAACAATGAGTTTGAATGTCTCACACTGTATAGACTCCATCCTTGAAAACTGGGGCCTCATATATCTGTATCTTTGCATTCATTTAATATGCAACAATCTTAATAGGAATAAGCAGGCAGGCCAGGTGCAGTGGCTCACACCTATAATCCCAGCACTTTGGGAGGCTGAGGCGGGCAGATCACAAGATCAAGAGATCAAAACCATCCTGGCCAACACGGTGAAACCCCGTTTCTACTAAAAATACAAAAAAATTAGCTGGGCGTGGTGGCACGCACCTGTGGTCACAGCTATCGGGAGGCTGAGGTGGAAAAATCGCTTGAACCCAAGAGGTGGAGATTGCAGTGAGCCGAGATTGTGCCACTGCACTCCAGCCTGGTGACAGAGCAAGACTCCTTCTCAAAAAAAAAAAAAAAGAATAAGCAGGTAAATCTAATTTCAATTTTTCTGGCCTATTCCACTCCCATCCTCTTCTGTGTCTGGTATACATGTAGAAAATTGTGTGAAATTGACACTTTTCTATACTTTCTCTGCAAAATATTTTACTTTTCTGAGTAATTCTGGTATGCTCAATAGACAATTTTTAAAATCATGTTTTCTAGGTGAAATGAATTCAGTTTTCTGTGTGAGAAAGATGAGAAGCACAGAGATTCTGGTTCCACATTTTAATAATGCCAAAGCATTATTAACTGGTAGGACTTGTGTTTTGCCTACTGATGAAAAGAAGTTTCAAAAAGTCTACTGCAGTTCACACTGGCATCCAGTTGTAACAAAGAACTAACAGCAAGAAGCAAGTTGGTTTTGTGTTATAAAAATATCAAAAGAGTATTGACTTGGGAGGACTTTTTTTTCTTTGGGATTTTGCTATGTATCCATATTTCAAAGTACAAAATAATCTTATTCATCAAAATACGTACTTGATCACCATTGCCCATTTTTTTGCATCTAAAGTTGGTTTAAGTTGAAAATTAATATTCACTATGAAATTTTTAAAATTTTGGTCAGGCATGGTGGCTCATGCCTATAATCCTAGCACTTTGGAAGGCTGAGGCGGGCAGATCACCTAAGGTCAGGGGTTCAAGACCAGCCAGGCCAACATGGCAAAACTCCGCCTCTACTAAAAAAAGAATACAAAAATTAGCCGGGTGTGATAATGCGTACATGTACTCGGGAAGCTGAGGCAGGAGAATCGCTTGGACCTGGGAGGTGGAGGTTGCAGTGAGCCAAGATGATGCCACTGTACTCCAGCCTGGCTGGGCAATAGAGTGAGACTCCATCTCAAAATAAATAAATAAATAAAATAAAATTTTATCTACCTGTCTTTCACACTCTGGTGTTTGTTTCAAGATAACAGGTTATGAGCACTGTATACCTTTCTTTGCAAAATGAAGACAATGACTGAATCCGTAATAATATGACGTAAGCTAGACACATACTCTGGGGCTGAGCCTCGGTCTAGTAAAAACAGCTCTTAAAGTGAAATGTTGTTGACCTAGTCCAAGAACCCAAAGTTCAAATATTGTTGCCCCTCACAAGTTAAAATAAAGTAATAACCTTCTGATGTTCAGAAATAATCATCTTTGACCCAACAACACGAGTGTTTTGAAAACCTTATTTTCTCCTCCAGTGGAAACCGTGGACAATGCCAGAGTACTCTTCCCAGGCCTAGAGCGACGTTATTAGGTAACCGGTGCCAGCTAACAACGATGGTGCCGGAGCCAGAGAGGGCACAGAGAGAGGAGAATCGGGCTGAAACCCATCGCTGCTCACGCTAGAGCTCAGATAGCCCCGGCTGAGCCAGCAGGAGTGGGTCTCAGCCAGGGGTGGTTCAATACGCATGGGCACTACATCCAGGGCTGTGAAGGAAAGATGCAGAAGGACCAGGGGCCTGAGAGAGCATCTCAGACATTCGCTTGCACGTTTTACAGATTTCTTTGCAAGAGTAATCATCAGCTGCTTCCAACATCCAAAAAACCACTCAGAAACAACACCAAGCTATAATTCAGTAGGGATAGCAAGAATATTACTTTGAAACTCAATTAGCACGAGTGCGTATGTGTGTGTGTGTGAGATACATAGTAGAAACCTTTGCTGAGTACTTCCTGTGTTGCTGAAAGGTCATTTATAACAAGATACACCGAGCAGTGTCCTTCCTTGCTACTCCTAATGGAGAAGCAACGGGAGGTCGAGTGTGAACCAAACGCTCTTCACTCTTTACTGTGAGCAACCCCTAGAGATACAGGTACCCAACCCAGTAGACCAGGTTAAAGAGCAGGAAGGACGTGGGGAAGAAGACCCGGGAGTACGAGTCCAGCTCCAAGATGTCTATGTGAATACGACCTTTTCTCCAGGATCCTGATTTACATTCTTCATAGCAGCAGAAGAAGCTCTGACAGTCTTTGCCATCCAGACACTCATACACACAGGTATCTTCAAATTCCTGCCAGTAAACGGAATTGTTTAAAGTGATCATCGCAGGTGGTGGCGGCCTCATGTCCAGGAGGGAATAGTTCTGCAGGCAACAAGAATGACACAACAATTACCGTGAAATGCAGTAAAAACACCCTGATGTGTATAAAGCAAAAGGTTCATATTACATCTGTCTCCTAAACAGGATGAATGGGCATGCCCATCCCCCACACCTCCCCATGCTGGAGAGAGCTGGTTTTTTTTTTGTTGTTTTTTTGTTTTTTGTTTTTAAGAAGCGGAAAGTTTAATAGGCAAGAAGGAAGGTAGAAGAAAGAAGGAAAAAAGGAAGAAGCTCCCCTGTACGGAGACAGAGGAGGGGGCTCCAAAGCTGAGAGAGGAAACCCCCGCCTTTTCACTCCTTGCAATTCTAATGCAAGGAAAACTGCATTGCAGTTTCAAATCTTGTATTTTGCAGATTGTTAATGAAGAAGTTTAAGCATATTTTTGAATGTGTATTAGTTATTTGAAGTCCCTATTCTGCCTACTTTTCTGTGGATTTGTAGTAAGTATGAACATGCTACATATTTATCTCTTAAATGTGAAACAGTATGCGTATTGAACTGTGGAGAGATAAATGTGTTCTGTTTTTCTAATTAGTGAGTAGTGAAAGGTCTGATGTGCAGGAGTGATGAGAGGACCCTCACAATCCATGTGATTCTGGTGAAAGGGAGCTTTTCCAGTGTGAGGTGGCTGGACACTGCTTACCATCTCGAAAGGCATAACCAAAAATATGCACACCTGCTGTGCTTTCTTTTCTACCTCCCAAGCCCTCTTCTTGACATGGGCAAGTCCAAGTGGAGCAGATAAAGGAGAGAGAACAATGTACTATTCACTCCTAAATGAGAGGAATCATTCTTCACCCTGTGACATGGCTGCCGACTATCTTGTGAATTCTTCAGACAGGCTGAGCTCGTCTAAAAAACTATGAAGTGTGCACTACATTGAATTCTGTTGAGGGGATACATTTCCAAAGTGGACTGAATAATGGAAGAGAACTGAAAGGCACGTTTGCCTGCCTGCTTTGTTTCATTTGTGCCGGCTGAGCTGAGACAGGCATGTCAGTGGCAGCCGTGGGGGCTGACACCGAGGAGGGGTGGAGAGGGAACGCTTCTCAGCGGGCTGCCTGGCGAGGGCCTTCATCTGGGAGAGGCACTGCTAGGCAGAGGCCATCCGGATTTCCTTAGAAAGCATCGCGACAACCTCTTAGCCTTGCACCCAAAGATACGATCACAGGAAGACGTGGCACTGCTTTCCCTCCTTTCGGGCCTCAGTTTGATTGGACATGCTCACAGTCGTGGAGTCATAAATTGGAGACAGGTGCAAGTGCTGGTTGGGCACTCAGAGTCAGTACCTGCAGCCTGGTGCAAGGACTGGTGCGTTCTTGTAACTGGGAAGCATTTTTGTGTGAGGAGGGACCTACAGCAGGATGGCCCGGACCACATGTTCACAGGGCGTTGCTGCCTCCTCACACATGTAGCCACCAGCCTCTGCTACTAGTGGGGGTTCATGGTGCGGCTGCCCACCCTCTTCCTCCTCTGCCATCCTGATGAGGAGGCAGAAATAAAAGTCCTGCTATCTGTATGGCCCGAAGGTGGACATGTCTCTACTAGGTTAATGTTCTTTGCCCCAAATAGATGTAAACATCACCAGGGGTTTGCTAAAACATAGACGTTCCCTGCCTCTACCCCACTCCATTTAAGGGATCTGCCTCTTTTTGACAAGGTCCAGTAGGAAAGATGTGCCTTTATTAACAATTGCAATAAAGGTTTTCCTACATGTGTGCTTTGAAAGTGATCAGCCAGCCATTCATCCACGCATTGCTTCAGTCCCAAGCCTCTGTGTAGTTTCTTGCTATGTGGATGAAAGTGGGGGCTACTGGGGACACAGAGGAGAAGCCTACCGCTGCAAGGCAGAGCAGCCCCACAGGAAGATTCTGACTCAGACTGGGAGGCAGAAGGCTCTGCAGGTGTGGGGATGGCTCACCAGAGATCTAAAGGGCAACCCTTGGAGGCCACAGGCGAGGCAGTAGGACGGTTTCTGGAGCAAGAGAAAGCTCCATTTCACTTTATTTAGGGAACTAAAAACCCACAGTCACTGAAACACCTGTGGACAGTATTTACAATAATTAAAATAGCTCTTATTATGTCTCCGTAGTTCACTGATTTGAAGTGAAACAAATTCCATTTTATAAAGTTGAAGCAAAATGTGGGATGTCAAAAGCCCTAAACAGCTTAAGAATTTCTTTACTTGCCTCCTTCTCATTTGCCACGAAAATTTCAAACTATGCCCAAGATAGAGATTTCAGTGAATGATTCCCCAGAGTCCTCTGCAGCCCAGCTGGGTCCCTGACTCCCTCCTCTTGTCTGTGGGTATCGCGCGGCCCCCTGAGTGTCCTGGAGCCCCGTGCTTCCTGGGCACATGTGCAGGTCCTCAGCCTTGCCTTCCACAGGTGAGGACAGGGGCGCAGAGCAACTAGAACAGCTCGCCCCAAGCCACACATGTGACTGCTACTCATCACTCCGTGGCTGCTCATTTCTGCTGCTTCGTGTTGGTCACGGTGGCTCCTGCACTAGCATCAGGCTGCAGACCGTTCAGAACCGAGTGGGAAAGCTGGCAGTTCTCACTCAGCAGAGGACACACTTCGTTTTCTTTGCCTCCAGCATCACTCCTGCTGCAGCTCTCTCCGGCTGGGTCTTCTCACCTGGCCTGGCACCCTTTCTGTCTGTGATTTCTTTTTCTATGTACTTTCTTCAAAGTCATTAAATTTTCCCACTTTTTCCTTTTCTTAAAAAAAATATTTCTGCCCATTTCGTGATATTATCTTTTTCTCTCTGTGTTAAAGGATTTTTTCTTTCTTTTGACAGCATCATTTCTGTACTAAAGATGTCCATGTTTCCTCCTGCCAACACCCAGGTCCTGGCTATGTGTGGTGATGTACGCCCTCCCCCTCTGTTTTGGTCCCATGCCATTTGGAAGCCTTTGCTGGTGACATCTGTGTGTTTGCTGTGGTTTCCCGCAGCTGCAACAGTGATTTGTCCACTAACCTTCTGGATGAACTGTCATGATCCACACTTGCAGAGTGCAGATGACTATGTGGTCTCCTGACCCTGGGCTGGAAGTGTGCTGCATGGGAGGTCCTGACTGACAAGTAGCAAACCACCTGCGGCTTACGGGTGGTCTTGAAACATTCAATGCAATTAGTAAATTGTAATTAGTATACTATGTATAAAGGAATAGAAGTCAGGAGTGTAAATAAAAGTTGTCATATAAAAGTTGTAGTTCACATCAGCAATTTAGAAATATATTTCTCGATTTTTCAGTAAAGCTACATTGTTACCTCTGGCCAAAAGAAATTTAGATGTGTTAACAGTTAAATGTAAAAAGTTTGTTTCTAAATTGTCAAACTTTGGTCAATATTTACAGGGCTTAATCTGCCCACACTTCAGTTTTCTCATTTGTGGAGAGGTTTGTTGTGAGAATAAAGTGAGTTGATACATGAAAGCACAAAGAACATAACAGGAAGCAGAGTGCTCAAAAGAAAGTGAAGAGGGCCACGTCATCCCGAGGATAGAAGGACCTTCCAAAGCAGAACACAAGAAGTGAACACTGACAGATTTGACAGCATGAAACCAAATGATACACAGAAAAAGGCACAGAAAGGGGAGTGGCAGTGTTGCCAATTCAAGCTGGAATAAAACCTACATGACAAACATTAATATCCTTAATATATTCTATATGTGACTATATAAATTATATATTTTATAAAATACTATTTATATAATATATAATATATATGCAACTGTCAGATTGCTACTTTAAAATACTCATAAAAGTTAAAAAATATTCAAAAGCAATTCACAAAAATGGAAATGCAAATCAAAAATAAGCAAGTGACAATGTTATCAACAGTCAAGGAAGTGCCTACGAGAAAAGTTTGCAGAGATCATTTTCCTGCTGGACTATCACACTGAATGCAGTAAAGTTCCAGGATGGGGTGTCTGGCATTGCTGATGGGGCTAGCAGAGTGCTATTTGGCAAAGACCAAAGACCATGCAACCCCTCTTCTTAAACACTCTGCGTCTAAGAATTTACAACCAAGCAAATAGCCACAGGTGTATACAGATTGGTAGTGATAAGAATGTAAATGCAAGCGAGAAAATGTGGAAAAGCCCAGTGTCCCACTGAGATTGCCTGTGACTCAATCATGAGCATATGATGCATTCATTAAAATGATCCTATAAAATAATATTTGTGGCACAAAACTGAAGTGCATATTTTTGAGTTATAAAAGAGACTATAAGACAATACAAAGATCATAATTCAGTTTTTCTAAAATGCATAAACATTTATTATTTGAATGGCTAAAAAAGTCAGAGCTATATATACCACACACTAATCTCCACGTAGAAAGGCTATGATTACTCTTTTCCTCTAATTTCCAAACTGTCAAAGTTTGGTTTTTAATATAATACCAGACACATTTTTAAGTGAGCACGCACATCACTCACTGGCCTTCAACACACACACGCATCAACGGCAATGCATTTTTCAAATGCATTCTTAGTTTAGTGAAAGTTCTCAGAAATATTGCACCTGTAAGGCTATACATACGGAGGAGGCTTGGAGGCTTATTCGCTCAGGAATCCATCTTGAGGAATCTGGATGCTGTAACTACAAGAAAAGAAGAAAAGTAATTAGGAAGCTGTCATGAACATTTGCATCCAAGATCACTCTTAAGAGCAATCTTTAGGGTATGACTAAACCAAACCACATCACTGGCAGGTGACACCAGAGACGCCTTCGAGTCACATTCAAATCTTCAGAACCCCTATCTGGTTTAAAAAAGTCTTGTTGAATTGGGTATTTATATCATGCTTTATATGATGCTTAGGAATACAGCTACATTTAAGCACACATTCAACTCACACAGCGCCCACTGCCTCCCGGAGAAGCTCTGTTACTGCAGCTCACCGATGCTGTCTTCTTGGTGGTGGCTGGTTTCCTGCAGCTGGAATAGTAGTTGAGGGTGGCATACTCCATCAGCGCAGCGAAGACAAACAGGAAGCACACGGTCACAAAGAGGTCCATGGCGGTCACGTAGGACACACGCGGCAAGGACTTCCTGGCGATGGTGCTCAGGGTGGTCATGGTCAGCACCGTGGTGATGCCTGCAGAGAGGACAGGCAGCATGTTGTAAAGGAAGCAGCATGCCACAGGAGTCGCAGACGGTCACCCACACTCATCCACCCCAGCATGGCAGCCTCACAGGAGTACCTGGTGCTGCATACCTCGTGTAAGGTTACTTTGAATTTTAACGTCTATACAATTTCGTAAGCAATGTTTCAGTGCAATTTCTTATGACAGTCTTCACAATAACATTAAAATGCCTGAATCAAGTGGACGCCTTTCAATTTTTTCAGTGATTCTCTCATTGTTGGACATTTTGCCTTTTAAGTAATTTTTAATGTAGACGCTCTTTCTGCAGTCCTACATAGTCCCTGCTGTTCCACATCTCACACTCCTGCCCAGCTAAATCCTTTTATTTTTCACTTCTCCTCCCTCCCTAGTTTGAAAATTCCCACTGTTCTTAAAGACCTGCCTCCAGGACCACTCTTGTCCTCAAGGCAGAGCTAACAACACGCACATCTGCGACACCCCTATACCTTCTACATATCTCAGCTCTTTCTGTTGTCGTTATCACAGGGAATCACAGAAGTCTTTACGTATCTGTCTCCCAGATAGATTGTGTGGTCTTTAAGCCAAAAACGGTACCTTACTTGTCTTTGTTTGCTGGTCCCCAAGCAGTGGCTGGCATATTTGATGCATTTAAATGAACGCTTTGCATCGAATGAATCAATTATTTGGTAATACTCAATGTTGGTTTGACTTTGACTATTTCATATGCATGGGTCAACACTGGAGGTTTAATCAAAGATTGTGGAAAACATTCAGAAAAGAGACACACCTGAGATGGACACCTTAGAAGAGAAAACGTGAAAAAAGAAATGGAGAGTGTTGAACATAAGAATAAAACGAACGAGAATGATTATCATGTGAAATAGGCTAAGACCGACTATCTTGTCAGTGTATGCCCCAAGAAATCAGGACCTGCCAGAGCGACTAGACAGGGCAGTTAGTGACCCCAGATTCACGGGCCCCAGAATCACAGGAACCTGAGCTTTAGCAGTCACCACCTCTGTAGCTCAGTGGGAAGACCGTAAAATATCTGCACCACCGTACTAGCTGGAGAATAGGTACACAGGATAGATGAGGACATGTGACTTTCCACCTTTGCTGTAGCATCCCAGCCTCTGTGTAGTCCCTCCCTGCACCTGCTCAGCACAGGTCTGCCAGGGCCAGCTAGAGAATAAGTCTCAAAGCATGGGGTAAACAGCTTGTTGAGGTGTAAAGAATATCACCTGAAAGTCCAAGCCCTCCACCTTGCTCTGGGATTTTTCAGCATTTGGGCATGAGGAATCACCATTTTAAAATCAGTTTCCTTAACTTGTGTGGTGAAAATAGAACGCTGGGCACTCTTTAATATAGGTGGTAAATTTTCATGTAAAAACGCTATGTAAGCTGGAAAAGTCTATACTGATGTCAGATGTAGTTTTATGAAAAAAAGCTCTTTTAAAAAATTTTTTTTATTGTGTTTTTTTAAGTTCCACGGTACATGTGCAGGATGTGTACGTTTGTTACATAGGTAAACGTGTGCCATGGTGGTTTGCTGCACCTATCAACCCATCACCTAGGTATTAAGCCCAGCATGCATTAGCTCTTTTCTCTAATGTTCTCCCCAGGGAATACTATGCAGCCATGAAAAAGAATGAGATCATGTCCTTTGCAGGGACATGGATGAAGCTGAAAGCCATTATTCTCTTTTAATAAACATCATATTCAACTTTTTAAAATGTGACCACATCATGTCTAAGAAGTTCAAAATCTTAGTTTCTATTTCAATAGAAATACAAACTGTTTGTGTCTGCAGTTTCCACAGACTTTGTCCCTCAGCTGTCATGAATGGGCTCTTTTCCAGCTGTAGACAGTGGCCGTGTGCTTCCTCCTCCCCACCTCCACCCCCAACCTGAAACTATACAGTGCTGAAGAAAAAGAAAAGCTTAGGCATTTGTATTTAGTACAGGGAATAGGTGACCCCAGATTCATGGGCCCCAGAATCACAGGAATCTGTATTTAATACAGAACAGAACCTATTATCTGACTAGTACTGCGATGCAGATATTTTACAGTCTTCCCGCTGAGCTGCAGAGGTGGTGACTGCTCAAACTCAGAGCCCTGTGATTCTGGGGCCCATGAATCTGGGGTCACTAACTGCCCTGTCTAGGAGCTCTGGCAGGTCCTGATTTTTTTTTACCTAGTAAAGAAGGGTACTCTGAGAAGATGCCTGCTGGCATGACTTCCTCTCCGGGCAAAGCACAAGGGAGTTCAGGAAGGTTATCTCAGCTGAATCTGGTACCTACAGGATGCTTTGGAGGATGATCCTGGCTTCACAGAATCTTGGAACAACCTTCTTCTCGACCTTGGAAGGATGAGTGAATATAAATCCTGGCATCTTACTACAGTCAGAAGTAAATCCCTTAATTTAAACACAAACTGAAATAACCCTTTTTGATATTAGCTTTTTTTTTTTTTTTTTTTTCACTCAGCACAATGCCTTGGCACATTTAAACTGCTGCTGCATCAATACTTTGTTCTTTCCTACTGCTGAGTAGTATTTCACGGTTTGGGTGTTCCATAGTTTCTTTAGGCATTTGCTTGTTGAGGGATATTTTCGTTGTTTCCAGTTTTTGGTGATTACATGAACGTTCACGTCAGTGTACAAATATCATCCTATTTCAAGTGACTTTCTTGGAGACGCATCATAGCTGGATCATGCTTTATTTTTTTAATCCTCTCTGCTAACTTCTGCTTTTTTACTGGTATGCTTCAGCAATTTACACTGAATGTAATTATTAATATTTAATACATAACTGTCCCATTTTATATTGTGTTTCCTGTTTGTTCTGTTTTAGTATCTTGTTTTCTTTTCCCTGCCTTCCCATGGGTTATCTCAACATGTTTTAGAATTTGATTTTGCTTTATCTCCAGTGTTTTTGAGGTGCGTCATTCTTTGTAGCCTTTTTAGTGGTTCCTCCAATATTATAAATACATTATTTATCATATTTAACATTTTACCAGTTTGAATGAAATGTACAAACCGTACTGCCTTTTGCTCTTCCTTGATTTTAATTATCTTAACTGTTTCCTTTTATTAGTTTAATAATTACATCAAGCAGCATTATTATTTTTTGCTTCAACCATTATAAACAGTTTAGAAAATTCAAAGGCCAAAGGAAAGTCCATTTTACTTGGCCACATTTTCACTTTTTGTATTTTTTTTCTTCCTTTCTATTGTTAAAAAATTTCTTATCTTTTTCTATTTCAATAAATTCCTTTAGCCATTATTTTGGGGATATCTGCTAGTGACAAATTCTCTTTGTTCTTCTTTGTCCGAGAATGGATTTCTCCTTCATTATTAAAAGATATTCTCATTAGGTATAGAATTCTGGGTTGACTATTCTTTCCATTCAGCACTTAAAAAGTGCTGTGCCACTTCCTTTTTGCCTGCATGATTTGGATGAGAAATATGTTGTCATTCAAGTTGTTTTTTCTTTATAGGCAAGGCAACATGTTTCTTTGCTACTCTTAATAATTTTTCTTTACTTCTTAAGAGTTTCATTATGATGTGTCTTTACATAATGTTCTTTGGATTTAACATACTTGGGATTAATTCAGTTTCTTGGATCTCTAGATTTATGCCTTTTGGCAACTTTGAGTATTTTTAGCCATTGTTTCTTTGAATACTTTCTTTAAAGCCCCATTCTATTTCTCTTCTTCTGGAACTTCAATGACACAAATGTTGGATCATTTCCCTAACCAACATTTGTGTCAACATTCGGAGATATTCATAAACTCAGTTGATTATTATTTTTTCAAGATATTTTGTCTCTGTTGCTCACATTGGTTAATTTTTGTTGCTCTATCTCACAGGTCACTGATTCTTTCCTCTGTTTTCTCTTCTTTCATTAAGCACATCCAGTGAGTTTTTCATTTTGGCATCGTATTTTTCAGTTCTAAAAATTCCATTGAGTTCTTCTTCATACCCTCTATTTCTTTGCAGAGCTTTTCTATTTTTTCATTTAGTTGAAGCATGTGTGTATTTGCTCACTGAAACATATTTATGACTGCTATTTTAAAATCCTAGTCAGATAATTCTAACAACTGTGTCATCTTGATATTGGAATTTTCATTTTTTGATATAATGAGTGATATTTTATTGTATCCTGGACATTTCTGGTATTATTTTATCAGGCTAAAATAATATTACACAGAAAATCTTTAGCCACACTTACAACATATTTAGAACAAAATCATTAATATAAAGATTAATAAATGAAATTAAAATTTCTGCATATCGAAATGAATAAAAAGAGGAGAAAGATGCTATTCATTGGAAAAATATATTTATTTTATGAAACCAACAAATCTTCATTATGTTTCATATTATCTAATAGCATGAAATAGCTATTCAAGTATATTTTCATGTCAGATATGTTTTAAAGTGTTCCTCATCTAAGATTCACTTTCTGGTGTGAGAAATCTTTATCTAATAATATAATCCTAATATTTTTCTAGAAATTTAGCATTTCTAGCTTTACCATTTGAGTTATAATCCATTTTAAATAAATGTTTGTGTATGGCAGGAGGTGGCTATTGGAATTCACTTGCGTGATGTAATTCTTGATGCAGAGTTCTATAATATCCAATGGCTCAAAGACATTGATAGTGTACTTCAGATCCTCCAAGTCTTCACTGGCTTTTTGGTTGCTGACTGGTTTAATCACTTAAGTGGACAGATGTGCTTGTTTGTGTACACATATGATAGAAGCATATTTACATATCAAACTGTGATTGATTTTAAAAAGTTATCCTCTTCTCAGCTTTTGTTTATTTTAATACGGAGCTCTAATACTAGTCACAGGCACATTTAGGAATGTCCTGTCTTTCTGTTGAATTTATCCTTTTATTATTATTATATGTTCCTATTTATTTCTACTATGCTTAGCTATGCTTTTTATATTTTCATACTTTGTGAACAGATTACGATAAGATTCCTTAACATATCTACTTAGAATTTTTTTAGTATCATTTCAGTTATTTTTGTACCATATAGGAACATAGTTCCATATGTCCCATAACCTCACTGCTATTTATGGCCTACTTTTTCTTTCTTTTCTTTTCTTTTTTTTTTTCTGAGAAAGTCTCACTCTGTTGCCCAGGCTGGAGTGCAGTGGCGCGATCTTGGCTCACTGCAACCTCCACCTTCTGGGTTCAGGCGATTCTTCTGCCTCAGGCTCCTGAGTAGCTGGGATTACAGGCACATGCCACCACGCCTGGCTAACTTTTTGTATTTTTAGTAGAGACAGGTTTAGCCAGGATGGTCTTGATCTCCTGGCTTGTAATCCGCCCACCTCGGCCTCCCAAAGTGCTGGGATTACAGGCATGAGCCACCGTGCCTGGCTACTAATTTTTCTTATGTCATAAGTCCCATCTTAGCATATTATTATTTTGCCTTTAATTGAAAGAATAAAAATAGAATGCTAGTTTTTTTTTTAACATTCACCACATACTTACCAGTTCTGATGTTTTTCATTACTTCTTGTAAATCAATTTTTCTATTTATTATTTCCATTAACCCAATTAGCTTGTTTTAGAATTTTTACTATGGTTTTACATTTTCTGTGACAAATTAACACAGATTTTGTTTATCTAAAAAATCTTCATTCTGATGAAATTTTTGAAGTATATTTTCTCTGGATATAGAATTTCAGTACTTTAAAGATAGCAATTAATTATCCTCTGGTCTCCATTATTGCACATGAAGAATCAGTCAGTCATATTTTTGCTCCTCCATGTAT
Organism: Cacajao melanocephalus; assembly: GCA_963573385.1. Taxonomy (NCBI): domain Eukaryota; kingdom Metazoa; phylum Chordata; class Mammalia; order Primates; family Pitheciidae; genus Cacajao; species Cacajao melanocephalus. Next base: position 18,644 of record CAUYLG010070691.1, read on the forward strand.
GATGGGACATTTTTATTTAGCTCCTTTCAAGTATTCTTTTTTTTTGATTGTCATCCTTTGGACTATGATGATTTCCTTTGTATTTCTCCTGTATCTCACTGAGCTGTTTGAATTTGTAGGCTGGTGTTTTTCACTGAAAAACACCAGCCTACAAAGAAAAGAAAAAGAATTACAAATATTGTAATTTCTTAACCACAATTTTTTCAAAAATATTTGCCTCATTCTTTTTCTCTTCTTATTCTGATTTTAACTATAACCTCAGTTAAAGTCAGTTATAGTTATGCTATACATATTCATATGGTACTACAGGTCACTGGGGCTTTGTTCTTTCTTTTTAATGTTTTTATTTCTTTGTTTTTCAGATTAGATAAATTTCATCTGATGTTCTTCAATTTTATATAAACTTTTATTCTGCCATTCTCAATCTGCTCTTAAGTCTAGTTAGTAAATTTTTTAATCAAGATATTATACATTTCAGTATAGAATTTCTTTTTATATACTTTCTGTGGTGAGATAACCCATCTGTTCATTTATTAAAATCATATTGTCTTTTAAGTCCTCAGATATTGTTACAATAGCCGTTGTTAAAGTCCATGCCTACTGAGTCAGCATTAGACTTCTCTTTGCTTTTTATTAATCCATCTTTCTTTGTAATCATGGGTCACATTTTTCTACTTCTTAGAATGTCTAGTAAGTTCTTATTATAACCCCTTATAATGGAAGGAGTCTGCACTATATTATCTTTTTAAGAAGCCTTTTGAATTCTTATGACATCTTTGAATTCTTATGATTCTAAAGGACATCTAGAGTACCCCCTTTATTTTTAGGCACAGACTTTCTGGTGCCCCAACTAAACATCTTATTGTTAATAAAGTTCCTCAATTCTTTTGGCTACACATTTATTATGTGACTGCACTGTGAAATTCTAGCTTCTGTTTCTTGATCCCAGAACAACTATTCTCTGTAGAGTTTTCATAGTCTCAAGTTGTACACACATAGCTATATATTATATCACTCTGAAGCTTATCTTTAGATGTCTTGTATACAATGACATCTAACATTTGGAACTATGAAGCATAAACCCAAGGGTTAGTCACTAAATCTGTGTTGATTTGCCTATAATTCTATCACGTGTTTTCTATAAGCATGCAAAACTAGAATAGGTAAAGGATCTTACAAGCTAATTAATCTTTTAGTATCTGCTCTACCCAGGTCCAGTGCTTTGTTCTTGAACAAAGAAAGAATAAAAAAACACAGAGAAATAACAATGTAAACACTAGAGATGCAGAAATTCAAAACTGAGGAAGCTTCCTCTTTTCTAGAGCGATATTCTGGGCGAAAATAATCTCTATATTTGGTCTTATAAATTACCTGTCTTCAAAAAACCAAAACATTGAAAGTTAAGCAAAATTTCTGTCAGAAAGAAAAACTGACATAAAATATGTTGCATAGTTCTAAAACTACTGAAACTTAGTGTTTTATTAAGACTTTGGGAACCAGAGAAAAATTCATGAAAAGACTGAGTTTTAGTGTGTGGCTCATAGCTGAAAAGAATGATCATTTTCTCGTTTGCTTGTAAAGTTGCTATACACAAGCAGAGCTCAATTATTGATAAACTGCTTTACCAATATTCTGTCTTCAGTCCTCAGAGGTGTGTGGCAGATTCTGTTTCCGGAAATTAACGTCGGGGGACTTTTGAGTTGACAGGTTCTGGGATGTGTCTATGTTATTGCGACATGTTAGCATGTGATACAGGATACTGTCACAATGCATCTACTCTGAATCTCCTAACCCATCTTGATTTGAGCGGCGTACACAGAACCTCATTGTGAGAAAGGACAACCTAACTTGGCTTCTTAAGAGAAAATTCTAAGCACGGTTCAAGTAACCCTCAAATTAGATCATTCACATTTAAATCGTCTTTTACATTGAAGGTATTTTTTATGAATGCTTCTATATTAAAATTACACAAATTTATGGAAGAGACTTTTTGGAACTCACCTAGTGCTGTTCTTGCTGGTGTAGCATCTTTTTTGATCCAAAATGACACCCAGGATAAAACTACAGTCAGTATACAGGGAATATATGTCTGAATAGTGAAGTATCCCATTCTTCTACTCAATTCAAAATATATAGTCATGACAACATAATCACCTGTAATAAAATATTGTCAAAATTAAGAAAACTTTGATGAGTCAAAAATAATTCAGGAAAATAATTTACAATTTATTTTGCTAAATGAATGACTTGGATAAAAATGTACAACTACAACAATATCAAATCAGGAAACGGATCAAAATCCTGGTGTTCTTAAACTTAATTTTCATAGTGTCCATGGGTGTACAAGGCATTTTATTGCTCACAAAAATGAACGTGTTTATGGACAGAGTGAAAGACATTCCGATCTCTTCCATGAGAGGCCATAACTTGATGAGCTATTATTGCTTGAGTCCTTCCCTAGGTTGTATGATTAAATTCAAGAGTAACGTGTAAACTCAACCCTCAAAGAGACCCAGGGTCATTTTAAGGGATGCTTTTCCAATAACAACAAAGCTATCATGTCTTACGTAAACTTGTGTAACCATTCTATATTTTTGTTTATTTATATCATTAAGTTTTGCTTATCAACTCTGCACTTTGTTTTACCTAATGTATGCATATTTATCTTATCCTTTTGTGACTCCAGGACTTAAGCTTTGCCAACCTAGAAACGAACAGAAGTAATCATTTACTGACATTCCACTCTCTTCTACCAAAGCAGAGCCACACCATCAAGAAGTTGGGAGCACTGCAGCTGTTACTAGAGATTCTCTAAGATTCCCTAGGGGCTTCAAGGAGGGTGCATGCTTAATACACTGTACATTTTGTTCCCAAAGCATCTCCCTTCATTTCTTGTCTAGGCCATCTTCTGTTGAGATTATCTCCTCATCCTCATCCTCCCCATTTCAATCCTCCACCCCTTTAGCCTGCTGGATTCAGCTGTCCAGTGCCTGAAATCCACCATGTCCAGAACTGAACTATCACCTTCCCCATGCCAATATCTGCTATTCTTTCAGGTCCATTTGTCATCTGTTCAAGGAGAAAACCCAAAAGCCACTTCTGACTTCTTTTTCTTTCCTTCTCAATGGTTCTATCTGATCCATTGCTCTCAAATCCTTTCCCCATCTAATCCAAGCTACCCTCTTCTGCTGTAGGTCCAAGCTTGTCTCCTAATGACCAGTTCTTTTGGCTCTAACTAACTCTACCTACTGCCATCAAAAGGATCTTTCTAAAATGCAGGTATCATTTTAGCCGCCTCCTTATAATTCTTTACCAACATCTGCTGCCCTCGTGTAACTGTGATACTTTTATATGGTCCACATCATTCTTCATTAAACACTCCTTGCCCTGTGCTACACTCCTGGCAGCTGGTCCTCCCAGGCCCCCAGACTTGCCAGAACCCTTCCCCGCACTCCTTTGGACCCCCGCCCATCTGCATAGCATGCTCTTCTCTTTCCTTTCCCAGCATCGAGATAGTTCCTATTCAGTCACTTCACTTAACAATCGCTTCTTAGTTCCCCACAAAGTCTTCCCAGACATCTCCCATAAATCATGTTGGATTTGTTTCTATAATTACTGATGCAGTATCTATCTTAAAACCAATAAACTGGTCGGGTTATGGAACATGCGTCTCTTGTTTACCAATGTTGGCTAACCATAATACATTAATTATTTGTGGAATGAAAAGACTATCACTGAAGTCGCCCCACCCCCGCCTTTTTGAGACAGAGTTTTGCTATTGTTGCCAAGGCTGGGGTGCAATGGTGTGACCTTGGCTCACTGAAACCTCTGCCTCCCAGGTTCAAGTGATTCTTCTGCCTCAGTCTCCCAAGTAGTTGGGATTACAGGCATGCGCCACCATGTCTAGCTAATTATTTTTATTTTTTTATTTTCAGTAGAGACGAGGTTTCACTGTGTTGTTCAGGCTGGTCTTGAACTCCTGACCTCAGGTTATCCACCCACTTTGGCCTCCCAAAGTGCTGGGATTACGGGCCTGAGCACTGCGCCCAGCCTGAAGTCCCATTTTTACTTAAAAGATTGACAGGGAGGCTGGGCGCCGTGGCTCACATCTATAATCCCAGCACTTTGGGAGGCTGAGGCAGGTGGATCACAAGGTCAAGAGATCGAGACCACCCTGGTCAACGTGGTGAAACCCCGTCTCTACTAAAAATACAAAAATTGGCTGGGCATGTTGGCGCGCCTATGGTCCCAGCTGCTCGGGAGGCTGAGGCAGGAGAATTGCTTGGACCCAGGAGGCGGAGGTTGTGGTGAGCCGAGATCGTGCCACGGCACTCCAGCCTGGGTAACAAGAGTGAAACTCCGTCCCAAAAAAAAAGATTGACAGGGAGATGGTATTAGGCTCAGATGAAAACTATGCTTCTCAATAAATAAGAATTTTTTGCAGGATGAAATATTCTGTTGTAGCAATATTTAGAATTGTTGATAGAAACATCCACTTTGATATCATTTACCAAGAAACATTTAACATTTTAAACAAATTAGTGTTTCAGTACAAAGGAATTAGGATTAGCCTGAAGCAATAAAAGAACATAAGTATATACTTTAAAGTAATGTGAGCGCTAAAAAGAAGCATGTTTGTGCCATTCTTAAGAATACGTTCCTTAACCCAAGACCATCAAGTTTCCTTATACAAGTTTTGCTTTTCCCCCAGTTTTCCTTCTGTGCAATTACTTCTTCTCCAATTCAAGTTTTCTGAATTCCATTGATTAGCAATCATGCGATCATTTATTGCCAGCACCCGTCGTCTGCAGGGCCACCCCTCTTTTATTTGTGTGTTCATATCTGTATGAATCTGTGTGTGTGTTTTGATTCCTACACATAAGCACACTGTCTTAATCAGCATAACTGTGGCAGACATACCCTAAAGTGACCCCAGTTAGTCCTGTAGTTGTGTTGTTCCCGCCTCATGAATGTGGGCAAAACCTGATTTGGTGTCACCCAAGAATCAACTCCCTTGATTTAATTTCTTTATATGGCAAAGATGAATAAATTTTGCTAATGTAATTAAGATCCAAAATCTGTTGACTTCAAGTTAATCAAAGAAAGATCATCCTGGGTGGCCCTGACTTAATCAGGTGAAAGATGTTAAAAGAAAGACTGGGCCTTTCACGAAGAGACAGACTGTCCTCTGGTCTCTATAGCAGCAAATAATAATTTTGAAAACAACTTGAATTTGGAAATGGATTCTTCCCTCCCCAGTCAAGTCTCCAGATGAGAATGAAGCTCAGACAACTCCTTAACTGCAGCCCTACGAGGCTAAGCAAATGTTATAGTGAACCCCAAGTTTCTCGTCAAAGAATCAGTATGTATGTTCAGCTCTCTTATTTTTTAAATCTGTTTTAAAGTTTAACTTCCTTATAATTCCCGTAAACAACCTTCTCCACCAGTTCTAATCATTAGTTCACATCTGTTTCCTCTCCCCTCCTTCCATCCTAACTCATCCCGGTCACATGATCACGCCTGGCTACCTGCTCTGACCTGCCCGTAAGCATCCTTACTGCCAAAACACCCATCCTGCCACTCCAGCTCGGATGCCTGATCTTTTTAAAATAGCCAATCAGGATTAGCCTAGCTTGTGCGGTCTATTCCTAGCCAATAGGGACGACACAGCAGTAGGGACAACCCCCATATCAGGCATAAGTACCTCTGCCCACTTGTCCAAGCATGCGGCTGCCATTGTCCCATCTGTAAGCCATACCCTTCTATAGAAGTAAACTGCCTTGCTGAGAGGACTTATCTTCAAGTACTATTTCTTTTGCGGCATCGGAATTTTATTTATAACACAAAAGTCTCAGCTAAGCCACACCTAATTCATAGAAACTGTTGGGTTATAAATGGGTTTTGTTTTGAACTACTAAATTTGTGGCAATTTGTTAAACTGAACTGGAAAACTAATACAATAGCATTGGTCACAGGTAGGGAAGCTGCCAATCTTTGTGTTCTTCTCCACGGATGCCTCTGCTCTTCTTGGGTCTTTGTGCTTCCATAAAACTGTAGAATCAGTCTTAAAATTCTTCACAAACACTGTCAGTATGTATTTGGACTGGAATAAATTAGGCATCCTCATTTATTTAGATCAGCGTGGCCACCTAAAAGTAGAGCAGTTAAGAAAAAGTTTTTGTCGTCATGAAGTTTCATCTGTTTCAATTTGAATGTCCTTCAGTGAAATATTGACTTACTTCCATAAAGCTTTTGTTAGATTTAGTTTTTGATACATGTATATTTCTGTTGCTACAGATGATATATTTAAATTAAATTGAAATTACATTTATGTTTAAGTGCTTGTTTTAATTTTTTTCTTTCTTCCTGACTTGTTATAACTTTATTAACATGTCTTGCTTTCCTGGGACCTGGTTGGCAAATTTATGTCTTCCTTCATTTAAGGACTTTTTTTTTCCAATCCAGCCTTTAAACATTTTGTTCCATTTGCTTTATTCTTTTCCTTGTCTTACAAACACTAATTATGCATTTGTGAGTACTCTGATTTACACATCTATTATTTTTTTCTTACTATTCACTGTTTGAGTGCATTCCTCAGTATTACTAAACCAATAGGTTTAGTTCACGTTCCTGACAATATTATCAGCAGATTAGATTCTGTAACAGCTACTTGTAATGTGGCTTTCATTTTTTTTATGATCTTATTTCTTCTCTTTCCCTCCCCCCAATATCTCCAGGCCTGCTTGATATCCCCTCTCATTTTTAAATCTCCATCTACATTTCTTTTATCTTCTTTTGGGTGACTTCAGTTTGGAGCTAAAATTTTCTTCACTTGGTCCGAGATCATAGGGAAGTATTTGTTTGGAATGTTCTTAGTATACATATCCTACATCAGCATCTGTAGTGTTTTATGTGTTGTCTTGTTCTTTGGCGTCTCTGCATGGGTCCCCTTTGCATTTCTAACTCAAGTTGACTGGGGGCACTTTTTGGAGGGCAGCCCTAGAGTATGAATAATGCCTGCAGAGATCAACTCAGTGCAAATGGGCTGAGTTAAAAAATCGGAACAGAAAAACCAAGAGCTGTGAAAAAATAACAAACTGTCTAATATACATATAATTTGAATCCCAGAAGAAGAGCAAAATGATATATTTGAAGAAATAATGGCTGACAATTTTGTAAAATAAAGACAAACACCAAAGCACAAAACCAAGAAGCTCAAACATCAGCCAGATAAATACCAAACAATCAAAAGAAAACAAATAACAAAAACCCCCACCTACATATATCATATTAAAAGTTGAAAACCAAATACAAAGGGAACATTTTAGAAGCAGCCAAGGGGAAGAAAAAGATACATTTTTGTTTTGTGCTTCCCCCACCCAGAGAAGCAAAAGGGTAAGATTCACAGCAGACTTCTCCTCAGAAGTCATGCAAGAAAGAAGACAATGGAATGAAATCTTTAAGTGTCTGAAAGAAAAAGTCAACCCACAATGAAACTCCGTTTCAAAAGTGAAACAGACATAAACACTTTCTCAGAAAAATAAAAACTGAGGGAATTCATTGGCGGCAGATCTAATCAAGAAATGGAAAGGAAGTTTTTCAGAGACAGGAAATATAATACATTCAGAAATTTGCATCCATGTAAAGAAATGAAGAGTGTTAGAGATGTAATAAATGGATGTATTTATGCTTTGGTAATGTTGACTTTAAAAGTTAACTATTTAAAGCAAAATATACAATATATTTTATGTTTATAGCATAAGAAAAAATAAAATGTATAATAACAATTATATAAGAGATGGAAGAAAGAAGTAGGGAATATACTGTTAAAAGGTTTTTATACTACACATGTGTCAGCATAATACTATTTGCAGGTCAACCCAGATTATTAACGTATACTGTAAATCCTAGGATAACGACTAAAAGTTTTAAAAGATCACTATACACAGTAAGTCTAAACAGAAAATAAAATGGGAACATTCTTAATTAATGTAGTGAAAGCCACAAGATGAAAAAGGAAACAACAGCTGGAAGACATTTTTTAAAGTGAGAGTGAGATGATATATTTTAATCTGACCTTATCAATATCACTTTATATGGTAATGATCCAAACATCCCAGATGAAACACACAGATAGTCAGCTTCTACAAAAAGCAAGACTAAACTATATGCTGCATAAAAGGCACTTTAAATATAAAGGCATATTTTGGCAAAAAGTTAAAAAATATAGAAAGGAATACCATGCAACATTAAGCAAAAGAAAGCTGGGGTAGTTATATGAATTCTGAACAGAGTAGACTTCAGAACAAAGGATATTTTTAGGAATAAAGAGGATGCTACATATTGATAAAGGGATAGATTCTCGAAGAGAACATAATTTTTAATGTGTGTGTACTTATCAACAGAGATTCAAAATATATGAGGAAAAACTGATAGATCTGAAAAGAGAAACAGACACAAATAAATAAATATAGTTGGAAAATTTAATAATCTTCTCTAAGTGATTGAAAGGACAAATAAACAGAAAATATGTAAGGCTATGCATGACCCGACCAATCATATCAACAAGTTTGTGTTGACATTATTTATAATTATACAATACACTAGCCAACAAAACAGTAGAATATATATTCTTCTCAAATGCATATAATATGTTCAGCAAAACAGAATATTTTGGGCCAGAAACCAAAGATTTACATATTTATTTATTTATTTCTTATTTTTATTTTTTGAGACGGAGTCTCACTCTGTCACCGAAGCTGGAGTGCAGTGGCATGATCTCGGCTCACTGCAACCTCCACCTCCCGGGTTCAAGCTATTCTCCTACCTCAGCCTCCTGAGTAGCTGAGACTATAGGCTCACACTACCATGCCTGGCTAATCTTTGTATTTTTAGTAGAGATGGGGTTTCACCATGTTGGCCAGGCTGGTTTTGAACTCCTGACTTCAGGTGATCCACCTGCCTCAGCCTCCTAAAGTGCTGGGATTACTGGTATGAACCACTGTGCCCTGCCAAAGCTTAACATATTTAAAAGACTATAAATCTTACAAAGTAAGTACTTGGACTATAGTACAAATAGACTAAAAATAAATAACAGAAAGATAACTAGAGATTTCCCAAATATTTTAAAATTAAACAACACATTTGTAGGTTTTTATAGGTCAGGAAGAAAATCTCAGGGGAAATTAAAAATATTTTGAACTGGAAATTAAAATATAATTGATGAAAATTGTGTAATACAAGTTAAAAACTTCTTAGATGGACATTTATAGCATTCAATGCTTATATTGCAAAGAACAAAAGACCCTTGAATCAGTAATCTAAGCTACCACCTTAAAAAACTAGAAAAAATATCAATTTTAGCAAAAAAATAAAAAAATCAGAGGAATGAAAAAACTAAGATCATAAAATTAGTGAAATTTAAAAGAAAAAAACCAAAAAGTTGCTTTTTCAAAAAGTTAATAAAATTAATTTGTTAGTTTTCCTATTGCTACATTAACAAATCATTACAGATGTAGTATTTTAAGGAAACACCCATTATTAGGTCACAGCTCCATGGGTCAGTCATCCAGGTATGGAATTACTATATTTTCTCCTTAGGGTCTCAAAAGAGTGAAATCCATATACCAGCGAGGCTGCATTCTTTTCTGAGGGCTCTAGTGAAAATCTCCTTCTAAGATCATTCAGGTTTTGACAGAATTCAGTTCTCCGTGGCTGTAAGATTGAGTCCCTCTTCTCCCCACTGTCTGTTAGCCAGTGGTTTCACTCAGCTCCCTCTTTCCTTCCCAGATGGCAGCATTCGTGTTTAAGCCAGCAAGAGCACGTCCAATTCTTCTGGTGCCTCAAATCTCTGAGTTTCCCTTCTGGAACCAGCCAGAGAAAACTCCATTTGTAAAGGGCTTGTACAATCAAGTAAAGCCCACTCAGATAATTTCCGTGTCTTAAATTCAACGTTGTCATATAAATAATCTAGTCATGGGAGTAAAATCCATGAAGTTCACAGTGTTGAGGATCATGTAGCAGGTGGGAAATCCTGGGCCACTTTAGAAATCTCCCCACTGCAACTGATAAACCTCTAGATAGTCCGAGCAAGAGAAAAAGACACAAATTACCAACATCAGGAATGAAAGAGGGGTCAACATTATGGGATGGTAAGGGAACAATGCTGAATGCCTAACACTGCGTCAGTAATTCTACACCTCAGGTGAAATGAACATATCCCCTGAAAAACACAAACTACCAAGACTCACTCAAGAAGAAATAAATAACCTGAATAAACATATATCTATTAAGTTAAATTTTAATCTTTCTAAAAGTATCATTCAAATCATGCTTCACGAGCAAATTATACCGAGGATCCAAGAAAGAAAAAGCACCAATTCTATACAATTATCTTTTCCCAGAAAATAGAACAAAAGGAAACTGAACCCAACTTATTCTATTAAGCCTTAATAGCAAAAGCAGACACAGGTATTTTCTGAAAACTACAGGCTAATATACTTAATTAATGTAGACACAAAAATCATCAACTGAAAAATAGCAAATTGAATATAGCTAAACACAAACACACACACACACCACATGACAGGAATACAAGGCTGGTGTCATACAAAGATCAATCAATATAACTCAACATATTAACAGACTAAATAGGAAACATTAAGGTTATTTGGAAAATGTAAAAAAAATCGATAAATTGAAATATCCATTTAGAATTAAACGCTTCTAGCAAACTAGGAATAGAAAGGAACATCATTAACCAATAAAGGACATCTACAGAAATACTACAGCAGCTAACATTATCTCCTTAATTGATTATGGGCTAGACTTAGTGACTCACTACTAACAAGTAGAAAATTGAAAAGAAAATATTGTAACTTTACAGCGGAGAAATCTGGCCAACAGCACTTTAACCAAGTGATCAAGGTTAACATCAGCAGTAATAAGTTATCCTGGTGTCATATAATCCCTATGGGATGCAATGGGATGTGCCTAACATGAGAAAACAGACAAGACCAAGTTGAGGACATTCTACAAAATATTTCACCAGTAGTGATCAAAAGTGTCAAGGTCATAAAAAATTATAATAGATTCGAAGAGACTAAAGAAATATGAAAACTAAATGCAGCGTGGTATCAAGAGCTGGATCCTAGAACAGAAAAAATACATTAATGGAAAAATTGGTAAAGTCTGAAATAGAGACTACAGTTTAGCTAAGAGTAGTGTGCCCATGCTAAGTTTTTAGTTTTGATAAGCTTGCTATGGTAAAGTAAAATATTAACATTAAGGGAAAGTGAGCAAAATGTAAATAAGCTCTCTTGTAAATCAAAAATTATTTCGAAGGAGAAATTTTTAAAAACCTGTTAACTTGTAAGCTTATACTCAGCAAAAATATCTTCCAAGAATGAAGGCAAAATACTTTCCTAAACATGAAAGCTGAATTGATCACTAGCAAACCCACACTACAATAAATGTTAAGTGGTTGTAATTTAGACTTCATGTTAAATTTGATGCGCTTCTTTGACCTAAACCGTCGATTTTTTATCGTCTACCTGTTACGCACTCTCCTATCTTGAGCTTGACCTTACTTTGAGAGTATTTTGATGCTAGTGATTGTGGCTTCGGTCCTAGGAGGACTCACCTTGTTACTTGGCTCCTGTGGGTTGACATCCCTGAAAGCGAGTGTTTGAGAATGCTTCAACGTGGGTATGCAAGGCTCATGGTGAAGGAAGCAAGTATTGTCTCCTAAAAGCTCTCATCGTCTGAAATAGCATCACACACTCTTCTCCTACTTGTAAGTGACTCCAGTGTAATAAACCAGAGGTGTTTCTGAAATGAAGACTCTTCGTTTCTTGTCCCCAAGTGTTGAAATAAGACTGAACTTGGACCCAGCTATAAATGCCTGAAGGATGCATAAGATGAGGAGAGCCAGGCTGAGATGTTTCACAAGCATCGTTTCCTTTGTATAAATCTGTTCAGATATTGTGTCCTAAGGCTATGGGATTTTTCATGGGTGACGGAATCCATTCAACTCCAGAGTGAGAGATGAGGTATCAGTTAGGAGGCCTGACATGAACACAGTAGACAGCAGAAGAATGAGCCTCACTTGTGACAGAACTCGCCATATCTGTGAGAGGGCTTAAAATGCCTCTGAGGTGACTGACTCTGAGGCTCTAAAAGGTAGCCTTGAGGACTATGCTTGTCTTGTTCCAAAACTGTCTGCAGGGAACTGTCTGCAAGTCCAGGAAGGCTTGTAGAGCTTGCTTTGGAAGAGTGTTCTGGTTCCATCACTGTGGTTGGCATCTTTCCCTTCAGGGACAAAGGTGCTAATCTGCTTCTACCACCCATTTCAACATTTACAAACGTACATTGCTTCTTATTTTTCTCAGACAGCCTCCCCAGGCTAAATCCAAGGTCATTGTTTACTTTTCCATTCTGCCTCATATAAGATTCCTGGGTTAATTTATTTTTAACAGCAAATACAAATTATACCTGCAGGCCACCAAAAATATTAGAAATTCAGTAATATGATGAATGCAGATGATCAGACTGTGGTACTGAACACTGCATACTCACTTAACGGATACAACAGGGGAATGTATCCTAAAATAAAAATAAATGAGAACATGGAGTAGGCTGAGTACAGTTTTAGGACTAAATTAGCAGGTGGGGCTTAGGGAAGATCCCAACAGGAAAGGCGTTTTAGGGGAATATGAGGGCCTGCTTTATTTAGTACAGGTTTACGTGACATCTGGCTGAGCTGGGCATTCACCCACAGATCCTTTGCTCACCTCTCTTGCACCACTTTGTACCTTTCGAAGGCTGACAGATGTGGCTGTTTCTGCAGATCCCAGGTGCATGGCTAAGGGGAGTCCCGGTGGGAAAGGCAGCTGGCAGGGTGGAGCAGGAAGGAAGCCAGGGCGGTTCTCCTTGGGCCGTGTGTCAGGTGCTGTCTCGGCTTCTGGGAGCTGCTGTGAACCAGGCCTCTGTCCTGCTGGGTTGGGCGTGAGGGCGCTTCCATCCTTGCTGGTCTCTGGGGTATCTCACTATCCCCTGTTTGTCTTCCCTGCCCTTCAGTTCATCCTTGAATTCCCGGCATTCAGTTCCCTCGTGCTCATTTCTTGGTCACTCTCTGGCCAGCTCAAATCAGCTGATATGTAAGGTTCACTCCCCACACAGAGGGAAACGAGCTTGCTTCTCTGAGTGCTGCTCTTCCATGCCTCCTTGCTCTGTGTGTCCCAGACACTGACCGTCTTTTTGCAGCAGGGATACACTGTGCGTCCTCTGCCGGGGACTTGGCTCTCAAGCAGCCCGGCGTCCAGAGTCACCTGTTCCACCAGGTCTGATGCCGCCTTTGCCTGACAAGCTCCTCCCATTCTTTGGGTCACAGTTTCAAGGTCTCTTTCCTGACTCCCGGGTGAGCTCAGGGTCGCCTGTCCACATCCACTTATGGAGAATTCGCCCGTGGGCTTTCCTCTGCTCATCACAATTGTGACTTTGTACCTATCTGTGACACTGTCTGATTAGTGTTCATCCTCCCGAGAGTGAGAGCTGGGCCTGTGTTTCCTTCACTCACTGATTCATTGCCAGTGCCTAGCAAGAGAATTACCTATACCAGAGGATTATGCAACGTCAGGCATAAATGATGGAATGCTGGATTCCTGCTTCAGTTCCAGCCACATGGATGAGTATGTTGGGGGAGACATCACCTCACTGGGGGCTGCTGTGGACTCGGGTCTCCCTGCCTTTCTCACCCTTGTGTATACTCTCAGCACCCGCTGACTTTCTGATGTACATTGCAGATTCAAATGCAACTGTGTTCTCTGTGCCTATCAGAATAGCCTGTGTGTGTTTGGTCACCCACCATCAAAACTCATGTTCTGCAAAGCAGCGGTCTAGCACGATACTTAGAGGCGCAGACATAGGGACTGCACTGCCTGGATCTGGGCTGTGTCCAATTTCTGTTCCACTTTCCTCATCAGTGAAAGGGGAATAACAATAGTATCCATGTCTCTTACGGTTGTTGAAAGGAAATAATAAATGTAAATCCCCCAGAACAGGCCTAAGCCGTTGAAGCATCAGTACATGTTAGCTTTGTTTTTAAAACGTGCCGAAGTTGTAGACACCGTGTGACACTTTTCAGAATGAGGTGAGTGAAATTTATGATTTGTACTGAATTCCTTCAATAAGACCCACAAGCTTCACTGATGCTCATGTGTACTGTTTATCAAATATTCTCAGAACTGTACTGCTTCTTACGCCAAAATAAACATTTCCATTAAAATGATAGCTTTATACCAAAAGGGAGTTGGCTGTTGAAAATAAATGCAAGCCTAATCCTCAGACGGGGGCTGGGCTTTTCTTTAATCGAGTGTGCTTCTCGCTGGGGACTGCACTGTTTATAGTCTGTGATTTGTGTTGCTATGTGGCACTATTGTTTCAATAATGGGAGCTCTGAACGGACAGGCGGACGCCAGAAGGCCAACCTCCCCACGCACTGCGTTTTGTTTCCTGAGACTCCTTCTGGGGAATTTTCTGTCTGAGATCAATTAGTGCTTTGAATAGGAACAAAGAACCACTTCGCTGCATCTGGGTTTTCAATATCCTAGAATTAGTCTTTTATCTTTGTATCAGATTAAATTCTGAACATTCTAAGAACTGTTTTAATTTCTAATTACAAATATGACAAACGCATACCCCAAGGGATATGGGCTTGGTTATCTTGGGATGCCAAAAGCATCCCACTCAGCACCACTGTAACAGGCGAGTACTGATGAGCAGGTATCTTCTTCCCAAATTCGAGCCAAAGGCTGGACTGAGAGCAGCCACGTGACGCAAAAGGTGATGCTTGTCCTGGGAGTCAGAGACAAGCCATATGGATGACGTGGCAGACATTCACAGTGGTCATCGTGAAAACTGTGAAGCTGCCATCTCTCTGATAAGACTTATGATTCAGGTTTCCAGAGTGTTGGAGTTAAATACGAACCCACATCGGCCGGGTGCAGTGGCTTATACCTGTAATCCAAGTACTCTGAGGCTGAGGGTGGCAGATTACCTGAGGTCAAGAGTTCGAGACCAGCCTGGACAACATGGTGAAACCTTGTCTCTACCAAAAATACAAAAAAATTAGCCAGGTATGGTGGTGCGCACCTGTAGTCCCAGCTACTTGGGAGGCTGAGGCGGGGAGAATCGCTTGAACCTGAGAGGTGAAGGTTGCAGTGAGCTGAGATCGCACCACTGCACACCAACCTGGGAGACAGAGTAGGACTTTGTCTCAAAAAAAAAATATATGAACCCACATCTAATGGAATTAGAGTTGGACGTTGCACACAATGACCAGAGAAGTAAAAGAGAAAACGTTATGCAAAAGAAAATAAAAACAAATGTTACAATCAATCACAAAGCCTTAAAATCAGAAAGAAACAGAATTTAGAAGTAGAAAGGAGAATTCCCAGCCTTCTCTCCAGAAGCCAGACTAGCTATGGAAAGGCAAGGTGTAGCGTAAATGTCTTTTGCTAGGCACTGACAATGAATCAGTGAGTGAAGGAGATAAAGGCCCAGCTCTCACTGCACGAGTCTCACAGTCTGAGAAGACAGGAACAGACACTCCACGTCAGGTGGTAAAGGGAAGGAAAGAGGGGAGAGGGCAATAAAACAGAAGGAAGGGAACATGGAAGCATATCACATAAATGACAAATCAAAACATAAATCCCGAAGAAAACACAACTCAGAGAAAAGGAAAGTGACTTCCTTGAGTTTATTCACCCAGCAGCATCAGAAAAGAAATGAATAATTTATAAAAGTAATTTAAAATGAGATAATGAAACAACAGATGAGACAAACAGGATATCCTGATTGCAGACCTAGGTAAACAAACTTAGAACTGATTGCAGATGATTACCTTTGTCAGAAATACGGAGGAACCAAAAAGACAGTGGTAAAGTTTCAATGATGGACCTGGAAGAAATTATGGTGAATGCAGCACATACGGGGAAAATGGAATTAAAGCCATCAGAGGTAAGACAAAAATATGAAACCAGAAAGGCAATCCAATATAAATTACCTGGTGTTCACCGGGTAGGAAACAGTAATAGGAAACATATAACCTATCAAAAAAATATCATAAGTGAAACCTCACCTTAATCAAAGAAAGAAGAACACCAAAGCTGCCAATTAAAATACCTACTTTTCTGAACTCCAAATCATTTTTAAATTTAAGCTTCTTAAAAATAAACTTTTCTCATTTATGAATAAAGGAATATAGGCATTCTGTAAAATAAGGCAAATTTTTTCCAAGGTGAAAGTGTAAGTTTGACCTCCAAGTTCTCCAAAACAACAATCAAGGCCAGAAGACGCTAGAACAGTGTCTATAAAATATTGGGGGATTTGGGTTTGTTCCAAGTCTTTGTTATTGTAAACAGTGCCACTATGAACATACATGTGCATGTCTTTATAATAGAATGATTTATAATCCTTTGGGTATATACCCAGTAATTGGATTACTGGATAAAGAAAATGTGGCACATATACACCATATTGGCCAGGCTGGTCTCAAACTCCTTACGTTGGAATCCTCCCACTTCAGCCTCCCAAAGTGCTGGGATTACAGGCATGAGCCACTGTACCTGGCCTGGTCACAAGGGTTAAAAGGATGAGTTCATGTCCTTTGCAGGGACATGAATGAAGCTGGAAACCATCATTCTCAGCAAACTGACACAAGATCAGAAAACCAAACACCACATGTTCTCACTCGTAAGTGGGTGTTGAACAATGAGAACACATGGACACAGGGAGGGGAACATCACAAAACAGGGCCTGTTAGGGGGTGGGGGGCTAGGGGAGGGATAGCAGGGGGTGGAGGGATTTGGGAGGGATAACATTAGGAGAAATACCTAATGTAGATGACGGGGGGACGGATGCCGCAAACCATGATGGCATGTGTATACCTATGTAAAAATCCAGCACGAGTTGCACATGTACCCTAGAACTTAAAGCATAATTAAAGGAAAATATATTGGGCAAAAGACACTGTGACTCAGTCAAGGTATAACTAAAGAATCAATGCATGGGCAGGCATTCTCAAACAGGGAACAAATTCCGGAATACAGCACCCATGAGTCTTTCATAAGAGAAATCACTTAAAAATAAATTCCACCCAAGTTAAGAACTCAGAGAGGAAGGAAGTATTATATTGGGAAGCACAGTAATCACTGAATTCACTTAAATATAAGCCAGTGCAAAACAACCTTGGAAAACAGAATTTTAAAGATAACTTGGCATTTACAGACCCTAACAATGAAAAACTAATAATGTAAGCACTAACTAGCCATGAGGGGGATATTAACGAGAGGGAATCTGAGAGTGACCGTGTCTGTGAGAAAGAGGACAGCAGCCTCCTGTGTCTGGGTGCTGGACGGGTGCAATGGGCCAGGGCCTGGTGCTGCTGAGACCCGGCCTGGCACTCACAGATATACTTGGTGTTCTCTTTTTGAGCATAAAACTTTCACAGAACATCATCATCAGACAAGGATATTTTGTGACCATGAAATATCAAGACCAAAAGAAGACCACTTTATTTAAACACAGACAAAGAGTAAACATTGTCTAAGCCACAAGAATCACCAAACATTTTTCTACGTCCCGCCTATGTGAGTGGCTGCTGCTCCTCTACTGATTACAGACTCTGCCTGGGTCTCATCTTTCCTTTTGGATATGATTTATTAGGATATCCAAGCATACAATTACCTCTTTTTTGGACATTTGCTTCTGAGAAGATGAAGTCTACACTCTTTACCCTATCCACTGTGCTAAATAAAACTAATAAACCTACACATTTAGATGAAATAAGTGTATGGTTTTGAAATGTGGAGACGACCATCTAGGGACTTTGGGACCTAAGGAAAGACATGAAGATTATTTCCCTGGGTTGTCTTTTTGCATCACGTAACCCAAAATAGAGGCTGCAAAAGTCAGCAACCTGGAGGCACCAAGTACAAACCAAAAAGCAATTCCCAACAAAACCTGATTCTCTCTACATGAAGACACAAGAAAGTGGCAGGCTGACCCCACAGGATACTTTTAGACAATCACCTCCCGATTCCAGCCACACAGCCCAGAGAAAGCCTGAGGCCCCAGCCTCCCTCACCCCTGCCAAGGCCAACTAAGAAAGCTAGGACTGCCTACTGTTCTGTTGTAATGTGACCCCCCAAGTGACCCCCCAAGTCCTACCCTAGGGCAGCATGAGACAAGGTCAAGAGAGGACCCAAGACTTCCATCCCTGCCGGGTGGCCATGAGCCCTTCTGGCATAGTGTCAATGAAAGGCATCCAAACCCCTCTAAGCCAGAGTGGTATCAGCAGAGGCCTTGTGCAGAAATCAAATCCCTACTCTGCCCAGGAAGACCAAGGAGCACCTCACCCATGGAGTATCACTGAAGGCCAAGCAGGTAACCTGGACTTCTACCCCCACCTTCCAGGAAGGAGGAAATGTCCTTCTCTCCCTCACTACAGCAGTATCAAAAGAGGCTTCATAGAACATTTTAGAAACATTCAGAGCCTAATAGTAAAACATCTAAAGTGGCCAGCTTTCCATCAAAAGCGATTTGCTACAAAGAGAATAAGAAGGAAACGATCAACAGATGCCAGCACCAGGGTGACAAAGATGTGAGGAATGTTACATGAATTTTTAAAGTCGCCATCAAAAAAATGCTTTCACAAGTGATTACAAACACTCTGGAAGCAAACAGAGAGTCTCAGCCAAGGTATAGAAGACACAAAAAGAATCAAATGAAATTTTAAAACCCGAATGTACGTTAAACAAAAGTAGAAACTCAATGGATGAGGTCAACAGGACACAGGGGAGATGAGTGGGAAGAATTACACAACAGACTTTCCTTGTCTTGAGACTTCTAATGCATGTTGATAGTCGAAGCAAATACTAAAACTGTTCAGTGTGGTTCTAAATGTATGTGTATCCCAAGATATTTCAAATCAGATCTCAAAGAGACATTTGCATAGCCATGTTCACAACAGCATCATTCACCATAGCCATGAGGTGGAATCATCTCAAATATCCATCAAAGCATGAATGAATTTTAAAAATATGGCATATAATGGAATATTGTGCAACCTCAGAAAAGAAGAAAATCCTGTCACATGACTCCAACAGGGATGAACCTCCAGGACATGATGCTGAGTGAAATAAGCCAGCCACAAAGGGACAAATACTGTATGATTCGACTTATGTGGAGTATTTAAGTAGTCAAAGTCATAGAAAGAGAAGGGAGTAAGGTCCCATGGGCGGGGGGAGGAGGAGTTAGTATTTAGTGGCCATAGGAGATGTAAAATGAGATGTGGCTTCTAAACTACATTAAAATGTCCATCCTAGGAGAGGCATCTAAACGTGTAGGATGCAGCTAAAGTGGTGCTTTGTGAGAATTCTACAGCACTAAACGTACACTTCAGGAAAGAGGGGAAGCCTGAAATCGATAATCTAAACTCACACTTTAAGAAACAAGAAAATCAAGAGTAAAATAAACCCAAACCAAGTAGAATGAGGCAAACAATAAAGAACAGAAATTAACAGAATTGATGACTCAGAATGAAATAGAAGAAAAACAAGAAACAAAGAGATAATTTCTTCAAACATATCAATACGATTAACAGACCACTAGGAAAAACTGGCCCCCAAAAAGAGATAATAGCAAATTACCAATATTGGAAATAAAACAGAAAACCATAGACATTGTAGACGTCAGAGGGAGAATCAGGGAACAGTATAACAACTTCTCAAACATAAATGTGGTAACTTAGATGAAATAAACCAATTTCTAGGAGAGGACAAACTGTTCCAGTTCACTCAACATAAAGTAAGACATTTGGATAGTCTTATAATCATTAAGTAAATTGAATTCATAATTTTAAAATTCCCAAGAAAAAATCTTCAGTCCCAGATTATTTTCTAGAGAATCCTACCAAATGTTTAAAGAATTAATACCAATTCTACACAAACTCTTCCAAGACATATGAGACGAGGGAACACTTCTGTCTTCATTTTATGAGGCCAGAATTGCTCTCATAAATATTAATTAAAAACTCTGAACAAAATATTAACAAATATTATCAAAATAATATAATACTAATATTGAATTAATATTAATATTTTATTGTTAATATTAACAATATTAACAATTTGTTTAGTTTTGCATTAATATTTATGAGAGTAATTATACCTTCAGTAATTTATATACTATTTATAATGATCAAGTGAGATTTATTCCAGGGATATGAGGTTGGTTCAATATTTGAAAATCAATCAATGCAACCCATAATATTAACTAAGAAAAAAATCATATCATAATATGAAACGATAAAGAAAAAGCATTGACAAAATTCAACATCCATTCTTTTACAAAACCAGAATAACCACTGCTTTCTGATAAAATCCAAACGAGAGTCAAGTCTTAGTCCCTCAAACCTTCCATCCAAACACCTAAGACCTACAATAATTCCTTTATTTCCCCCTTACTGAGGTGCCCCATGGTTCCCATGGCATGTGTCTCTCACTGCAACAAGTAATAATCCCATTCATTTAACTGTCAGTGTGTTCCCAACAATCTCTGGCTGGAAGATTTTGGAGTTACCTCATTTTTCATAGAGTTGAGACTATTGATTCTGTCTAAAATTGAAGAATATAGCTAATAATTACTCTATCTCTGAATCTTTAAAAAAAATTTTTAACTTCAGAGTGATCTTTCAGAAAATAATATATTTGTTGATGAAAAACCCACTTGTTTGCAGTTTTAATTCCTCTATTTTTTTTTATTCTAATAGAAACCAGAAGAATCCCATTTACTTTTAAAAATAACATCAGTTGTACAAAATTATTACCAAACATTGCTACATTTTTCCGTCTGCACATTGGTCTATGAATACATCTGTGTGAATTCATTGAGGATTGTTTTGAAAGACGTATACCTATATTAGCTGTGATTTTTACTAGGAGATAGAATTTAAGTTTTCTAAAAAAAATACTCTCATCTTTATACTTTTCTCCACTTTCAAGGCTTTTTTAAAATCTGAAATCAAATCTATGGTATGAAAAAGAGTATGTCTCACATTAAAACAAAATAAAACTCTGGAAATGTTATGTACCAAGATATTAACAAAGACTGGTCGGGACAGAGATGTGTTGTTTTCTTCTACATATTTTTCTGTGATTTTTACAATTTTTTAAAGCAAAATTTTAAATCATTTGGAATATGCATCAACAATTTAAGAAGAAAGAAAAGCATTATCAAGATATGAGAGAAAACCACCGTTACAATTTTGTCACAAGGGTACTTTTTGTTTTGATGCATACCCACACCCCAGTACAAACACATAAAAAATAGAAGACTTTATACAACTGTTTTTACCTAACATTATGTTATGAGCATTTTCTTTTTCAAAATGACTAAATCTTTCTTAGTCTTCTTATTCAATACAAATTGCCTTTTTTTCTTAGGGGCTGTTGAATAGCCTGTGAATTGAAGACACAGAATCTCACTGATGGCAGACACATCAAACAGGAAGGGCAGGGCCTAAGGCCAGCCTTTACGTGCACAAAGTGAGTGCACAGATGCCTGTTCTCTCATCACTGCAAAGAACAACATGCATACATGTCTTGAACAAATAAACATTCTACTTTGTAAAAGCAAATCTACTTATGAAACAAACAATATTATTGCATAGAATCAGCAGTTCTTTTGAAGATTGATTCCCTAGAATATATTAGGGCCTCCCGCTTAGTTAAAATGGCAGAAAGAAAAAGAAGCCTGTGCTAGGCAGGGGCTGGGACGGGGCTCCCAGGCTCAACTGCTCTCTCCCCCCAGACTTGCCTGGGTCCCGTGGCCAGGGCTGGCAGCTGCTGCAGTCACCTTGGGCTGCATGCTTAGCCATCTTATGATGTCCTGGGGCAGCGCATTAACTTCATATCATCTTTAGATCCTTTTGAAGTGAGACTTAAACCAAAACCAAAGCATGCTTTTTATGCTCCTTTTATCTGTGACTTTATTACAGAAGAAATAAAGAGCAGTTGGAATGTGCCCTCTCTTTCTACTTGACACATGCTCAGGGAGCTATAATGAATTCCAAGCCAAGTCTGTGGCTCTAAGTCCTCATTAAAATTATGGGCTGGCTAGCTACTTTTTAAAAAGAGACTTTGTTCTAAGTTGAGTGTAATTAGTCCTGACAAATAGGCTAATCACACACTGTGCAATTCTGGATAAACTCCAAACCTCTAGAGCTTTATTTTTTTAATTGATAAAACAAAGGCTTCTGGTATAAAAGACCAATAAATTACCCCAACGTGGTTTGATAAACAAGGCTTTGATAAAGAAAATTACACAAGTCATATGGGATATGACTAAAAAAATAAATTCTGTAAATAACAGTAGCATTGGGCACACGGGGTAAGAAAAAGAAAATTTAGAGATATGCAAACTGCCTAAACAGCCCATATATTTGAAGTATGAAGACAGGGAGTAACAGAGTCACTTTGAATGTCCTTGTAATTCTTACTTCAGTGAGGCTTTTCCTCAGCCTCTGTGGTTTCTTTTTGTTCGTCTGTTTTTGTTCTGATAGCACTTTTTTTTTTTTTTTACTGGTAATTACTTCTTTGCGGAATAGATATTTAAGCATTACATGGACATATAATTTTTACATTAATTTTACCATTAACTACTAACTGAACACAAATATATATTGGTCTTACTGCCAATCAGCAGATGTTTTGAAATCCAAAGATTTAAATAGATGTATAACTTAAAAGAAGTAATAAAACAACGATTAATTGTAGAATCTAGGTGGTAGTAGAAGTTTTTGGTTTCTGTATGACGACACATGAGGTGATACTGAAGGAAACCCCCTAGGGACAGGAAGAGAGATGTAAACTTCGAGTTGTGATTGCAAGGACGCCCCAGGCAGGACTGGACTGGGCTGTCTGTCTGAGGCCGGGAGGTGGCTGGCTGCTAGCATAGCTGCCCACGTGGCTTCTTGAACTCTGGTTTTTCCTTTCCTGGGTGACTGAGCAACTGTTTGCATGCCTTCTGGGAAGGGGAGCCTCCAGGCCGTTGCACACAGGGGCCGCAGGGTGGGCTGATGCTCGTGCCACTGAGAGCTGAGGGAGCTGGGCTTGCATGCATCCATCCAGCTCAGTGTGAGCATCTCAGCAGCACAGTGAGCAAGGCGGGCATGAGAGTGCCCCTGCCAAGAGCCAGGTGCTTGCAAACTACTGCATTTCTGCATTCCTCTCATGCGTGGTGTTCTGACCAACGGAGTGAGTCTCCTCCTGGTTTAGGGCACATCAAAAGGAGAAGGTGAACTACTAAGTCCAATGTAGCACGACTGTGACAACAGACATCTTCAGTGGCCACAGACAGGAGGCAACAGCAGTGTGAAGGCGGGGGTGGGGGTCAGTGGCACGACAAGGGCCACACAATTCCCATGCTCCTGTCTCTGCCCGTTGTTTAGCAAATGAGTCTAAAAGATAAATATATCTTCACTTGTGATAGAGAGCAGAGTGGGAACCTGAGCAACCCCTGAAAAGCAGGGCTGTTGTCCAGGGAAAGTTGGGGTCCGGAAGGAACTGTTTTGAGCACGTTCAGAATTTCCTGCACAGAAGTGTCTGACTGGCGACAATCAGTTGACGTAGAACCATTAAGAAAAGTTTCATTGGACAAAGAGGAAACACACCAGTTTATCTAATTTATAGCTACTGTGCTAATAATGACAAAGAGAGATTGACCCTGGCTGGCAAAAGCTTTGTTTTGTCAGGAAACAGGCCTGCATTTCTTCAGATTCTATGTTGATTAAGACAGAAAATGGTCATCTGACCAAGCGTCTTCAGGTGAGCTAGATGGACATCACCTATGTAAGCTCCTGACTCCCCAGGGGATTCCAAAGGAATCGATTCCCCACCTAGATACCCAGCCTCCAAATAGGTCCACGGCACCCCTGTGTGCACAGAAGCAGTGTGGACTTTTAGAATCTGAATCCTGCTGAAAGCATTCCATATTTGTGAAAACGGACTTGTGGAAAGCTACATGCCTGTGCGAGTCTATAAAAATAAATATCAACCAACTAAAATCAATCTGATCTGCCCCTTTCAAAAATTTTGGTTCATCTATTTGTATCCATATACCAAAACTAGCTTTATCTGAAAAGTACAAAGTATATAAAAATGTCCCTTGTTGAACAGATTTTAAATAATGAAACTATTAATATAAACAGGAGTGAAGTGTAGCTACTAAAACAACAAAACACTATCTTCATTCCTATGTCTCCTTAATGCTTCTGTATTAATTTTTCTAAGATGACAACCAAATGTTTGCAAAGTAATGTATTTATCCTTTAGAGTCATTTGCTAAACAAATTAAGGGTTATTTTCTCTTGCAAACATTCATGTACTTTCTCTGAGCTAATTATTTTGCTAGCTCTGTGGGATACCAGCAGGTAGATTCATTGGGAAATGTGTAAAATTAATGCCAGACAATGACTGCTGTCTGCTTTTAAGCCCACTAATCCTCATAAGGTCGTTATCTCCGAAGCTGGCACTAGAATTGTCCTCCCCATTTTGCAGAGGAGGAAGCTGAGTCTCAGAAGTGATACAGTGCACCCAAGATGACATGTCTTGTGAGTGCAGGACTGGAATTTAAACCCAGGTAGACAAGTCCAGCATCACCTTCTCAACCTCTGTCTTCCAAGTCTTTCTTGGCTGCCATCACGATGCAATGCTATGTGCTATGTGTCACCATAGGGTAAAGTCAGGGCCTTATGGAAGTAAATGGCTGTCAACTTGTCCTGGTCTTTGAGGGATGTGGAAGCTGCTTCTGAAAGTGGCCTCCTGGGGAAATGACACCAATGCTTTTTAAAAGCCCAAGGACGACTAAAAGTTAGTCAAGCGGGCTGGGAGGTGGGGGAGGAGTGTGGCATGAGTGCTTGCTAGGCTGTGGGCAGGAACCAGTGCTCCAGGTGCCAGCACAGGCATCAGGGCTCTTTGCCCTTTATCCACTGGAGGTTTCTCTGAGCGCATTCTAGAGTGCTGTGCTCTACAGCTGTCTCAAGGGTACAGGATGGCTTGCCCTTGTATTTCATGAACAAACATACTTTTAAGATTCAGTTTGTCTTTTGTGTCGTGGGATAGTGGCCTAACTACCTTAAAGGGTTGTAGTGTCATCAAAAGAGCATGTAAAACAGTGAGTGTTCCTGAGCACCTTACGCATAGTGATATTCCAGACACACTTTCCAGAGCCCTAAATCTCAACAACAATGTACTTTTATAGATAAATCATCATACTCTCTTATGTCAGGGTACAGATGTAAGACTTTCCTTCTGATCAAATATTGGAAGCAGTAATATAATTCTACAATGAAAAAATGATGATAGAAAATATCATCCACGCCAGGGGATATACTGTCGGTATATATAGTCCAACACTGGTTAGATAAATAAAATATCTGGAAACCGGGGGTCAGATGCAGGAGGTCAGGTTAACTCTTTGTGGTACTGACATCATGGAAAAGCCACTGGTCTCAAAATGAGAGTGTCTCGTGCTAGCTACAGTGCATATTGGGTGCACCGCTGAAGGCCACGGCTGAAATCTTGCTGAGACCGTTTCTTCATCTGTCAATAAATATTGGCCCATGTCCTACCTTACTCAAAGTACGGAGCGAGAGCCAAATGAAAACCATAAAATGCTCTTATGTAGAAATATGCTATAATTTATTGAGGTCCCATGGAAGGAGTAATTAATTAAATCTGATTTTTAAAAACCGGACATACCAGATACAATTTGTATCACAGAATTTCCATTTTCTTAGCAGATGAGCAGTTTATTAGACCAAGAAGAGGTATTTTTTTTCCTGTATTTCCTGTCTGAATTAGAGATGGAAGATGACTCACAGTGGTGTTGAAAGATTTTTCACTCAATCTTGTGAGCAAAGATACTGATGCTATTTTGAAAATTATGAGTTTCAAACACAGACTGATATATTACCCAGATTGCATTCAGAAAAATATGACAAAAAGCCAAGAGGAAACCACTTTTTGAGTTTCTTCCACAAGAGCTATTTAAACATATATTCCTATCTGCATTCAAGATACAAATCTCACTATAGCATCCCGTTGAAGCATGTCTCATTGAATAAAATGCTAGCAGCTGATTTAGTGGACGATTCCTAAGAAAGACAATGTGTAACTCTCTCAATTCTGCCTCACCGGAAGTAAACTGAGTTAATAATAATAGGTAAGATTTGTATATATGTATGTGTGTATACGCACACACACACACGCACACTGGCAAGTATGTATTTGGTATGTATTCATTCACTTGAGTTCACAATACCCATATAAAGGAGAAGGCAGTTTCCCTCTCACTTATGAGAGCAGACCATGGATGGACCACAGGAATGGGCCAAGGTGGCACAGCAGGTAACTGGTGCAGCTGTGTTCAAGCATGGTGTGGTCTGACAGCAGCCCCCAGGCTCCTGGCCTCTGTGCTCCCTCCCTCCCAGTGGGCACTGCTGGAGGAACTATGTATATCTTTTAATTAGCCAGAGTGTCAAACACGCAGTACCCAAAACCTCATACATAGAATATGTTTTTGGAGTTTGGAGAATGACAGAAGCTTCTAAACGTGAAGACTGAATCAACTTCAAAAACATCCGACGTCCCCATCAAGCCCTGTGGCTTTTGCCATAGCCATGGGACAGCAGCCTTTCTCCTGGTGGTTTTGACTGTAGTAACTACTCTCTGTGGGAGCCTATTTGTGGTCTTATGATAAACCAGGCACCGGAGGGAAATCTACTAGTGCAGTTAATCTGGGGTTCCAGGCTTCTTCCTCCATCTCGTCCTCTGACGTCAGGGAGCCTTTGCTAAGATCGCTTCCAGTACAAAGCTGCTTCTAAGTACGCTCTGACCCTAACCGGAGCACCCCACCGCTTGTTGTAAGCACGCCCGCTGCAAAGCAGCCTTCACATTTCCGGTCCTATCTCACAAAAAATGCTGCGCATTCTACCCAAATTATTTTAGATAACTGGACTCAGGTTCAAACTGGCGTTGTGGCCCTTGATATGACAAAGGCATGGATTAACCTGCAAATGTCATAAAGGTTTTACACAAGGGGGAGACGCAGCTTGCTGTAAAGATCATAGACTCGATCTCTCTCTCTTCCTATTTTTCTTTAGC
The DNA here is from genome assembly GCA_963573385.1 of Cacajao melanocephalus. Classification (NCBI taxonomy): domain Eukaryota; kingdom Metazoa; phylum Chordata; class Mammalia; order Primates; family Pitheciidae; genus Cacajao; species Cacajao melanocephalus. The sequence goes on from CAUYLG010070691.1 coordinate 45,868, forward strand.
CTGAAAACATAATTATTTCACCATTATTTTTATTGGCTGTTTTTTTTGTTTAGATAGCAAATTCTGTTTCATTTCTTTCTTTAAAAAAAAAATAAAATTCTGTTTCTTTTCACATTTGGAATTCCATTATCTTCTGGTTGCCATGATTTCTGGTAAAAAGTCAGATATCTATGTTAGTTTTGCTCAAAGATGCTTGAAGATGCTTGAAGGCATGCTTCCCATCTTTGGTCCCAGCAGTTCATGGTTTCCTTGGATTAATCTTTGGGAGATGACAAGTATTCTTGAGTGTGTGATTCCACGTTTTCCATCCATTCAGAATTCGAAGCTATCCGTTCTTCAAATATTGCTTCTAATCCACTCTCTATAATCTCCACTTTTGGTATTCCACTTAGATTTATTTTCAATTTTTTTCTTTACCAATTACATATATGTTAGAATTTTATATTATATCCCACATATTTATTATACTCAACTTTAAAGGTTTTTTTCCTCTCTATTTTTTCTCCAGATTCAATATTCTCTGTTGATCCATTATACAACTAACTGGTCATATTTTCTCCTTTATCTAATAATTTTTATGAACTTCACCTTTTGAACTATTAATTAAAATTCAGAAATTTTCTTTTTAAAATTTCTATTTGATTGTTTTTCTTTTCATAAATTCCTGTTGGGTCAAATTATCCATATTTTCATTTATCACTTTCTCTTTTCCTCTGTTCTTTTAAAAAATATGTTATTTAATTATGTTATTTTATTCTCAAGTCCTTGCTTGGTCTGTTTCTGTATTCTATTGTTTTTCCTTTGGATTTTGATTGTTTGGCAACAGTACACTTTTTGTATGAAAATCTGTAAGAAAAAAATTTATTATCCTTCAGAGGGGGCTCATCATTCTCTTTTCTAGGCCAAAGAGTGAGGCTAATCACCTGAGTACCATCAGGGGCTGGGGTGACTGAAGACTGAGCTGTAGTTCGACAGGTGTCTCAGTCTAGTTTGCACCTGCTGCACAGATAACTCCAGGGGTTCCAGCAGAGAGCGTGGCATGTAATCGCGACTGGTACATCCTCAGTGACGCTCTTTCCTTATCTTGCCCTCACTGATAGAGTCTACTTTTCAGACCCTTTCTTCTTGTTTTCTTCACTTTCTTCTTTTCACAGTTTGGAAATTCAGAAAATGCCTGGAGTACAGAGTCCCTTTGCCTTTCCTTCCTTTCTCTCTAAGATAATGGCTCATAGGTATTTTAATTATTGACTCTCACTGATGTGCCAACCCAAAAGAATAAGTTTCCATAGCTACCTTCTTTCCAGACTCATAAAGTGGGTTTTCATCACATCATATGCAGGGTACATAAGACCACCACGTATAATCACTGGCCATGGTCACCAATCACCTGGCCGAGTGGTGTTCACCAGCCGTACCCCCTGTACATCTCCTTCCTCTGTCTCCTCCTGTGCTCTTTGGAAGAAAGTCACCACGTGCAGCCCACAATTAAAGAGCGGGAGCTATGCCCTACCTCCTTGAAGGAATAACGTCAACATAAACCATGTGAAATTCTGTATGGGGGATTTGTCTGTGTTTCCCATGTGTGTATGTATTTATTTATTCAATCATTTATTTGTATCAGTGTGGCCTTATGGATATTTATTTTAGACTTGGGTTATAATCCAATACTATGATATTTATTTTGCTACTCACATTTTTAGCTTTGACCATTGTGATATCTTTTAGCCGGCGTCTATTGATACACGCCCATGATTTTGTGTGTAGGTTGGTAGGTGTGAGGTGAGTGTTTAGCATGTCTTAGTCTCTGAAACTGCAAGACACTCTAGACTCATTTTGCATATTCCCTGCTGTGGCCTTACGGTCCACCACTTCTCCAAGGAGCCCTTGTTCCTTTAATTGGAGAATGATATTAGAAACCAACATCTGGGCACTGAGGGTCCTTATTGCTTCTGCAGAGTTGTTGCTCCTAGAAGTTCTCAGCTGACAGAGCAGGAAACATATGTGTGTGTATCAACTCATACCTCTATGCATATCCATATATATTTAGCTTCTTTTTAATTAATAACATTTATTGAAAACCAAAGCTGAATGTCCTGCCATCAGCCTATTTCTGATCATTCCAAAGTATACTTCCTTGAATTCACTGCAGGTTATTCTCAGTCATGGTCTGCCTCTAGATACTTTATCAGAATAAAATAATTTAGTAGGATTGCTTCTTATTGTAATTGGTAGCTAGATAGAGATATATAGAAGAGATAACAAAAAGTCTCTGGCCAGGTGCGGCAGCTCACATCTATAATCCCAGCACTTTGGGAGGCCCAGGTAGGTGGGTCACCTAAGGTCAGGAGTTCGAGACCAGCCTGCCCAACCTGGTGAAACCCCATCTCTACTAAAAATATAAAAAATTAGCCAGGCGTGGTGGTGGGCACCTGTAATCCCAGCTACTCAGGAGGCTGAGGCAGGGGAATCGCTTGAACCAGGGAGATAGAGGTTGCAGTGAGCCGAGATCGCATCCCTGCACTCCAGTGTGGGTAATAAGAGCAAAACTCCATCTCAAAAAAAAAAAGTCTCTTATTTTTAATTATGCAAGGTAACCTCTGGCTAGTGTAAGGAAACGGTCAGCTGCAATTGCCCTTGGAGAATAGCTGAGGAAGGGACAAAGACCGCACAGAGACTGTTCAAGACCATCAGTGACGCAACAAGCAAAGCACCCTGTTGTGCTGCTCAGAAGTCTCAGTAGACTAAGCTGTGGTCCCATATGAATGTGATTTTTATACCATCCACCAGCTGTACTCATTAAGCTGGCCTAGCCCAAAGCCTTGCAAACTCCATCATCATCAGATTCACCTGGAGGAGGAAGCTTACACTCGCAACTCACTAGGAAGTCCAAGTAAAAAGGATGTGTCTGACACAAAGACTCTCATTTCCCAATGCAATTGAAAAACTACTCCTCACAATGTGCTAAACCTTCTGGGTCACTGCCATGGGTTAAATTGTATTCACCCGAAGGTTTTGCATCCTGACCCACAGAACCTGTGAACATGACCTTATCTGGAAATACAGTCTTTGGAAATGGGTAAGGTGAGGCCATGAAGGCAGGGCTAATCCAATATGACTGGTGTTTCCACAGAAAGAGGAAATGCAGACACAGAGATGGACACCTCCAGGGAGAAGAAAACAGGAGGACATGGAGAGAATACCACCTGCAAGCCAACGAGAGAGGCTGGAGCAGACCCTTCCCTCACCGCACTTGGAAGATGCCAAGCCTGGCCATCCTGACTTTAGACTTCCAGCCTCCAGAACTGAGAGGCAACACATTGTTTCTGTTGTCTGAGCCACAAAGTCGGTAGAACTGTTAAAGCAGCTCCAGGACACTGATTCAATGACTAATGTTTTTGAACAGTCTTTGTACATTTTAAATAAATGTATTTATTATTTTACTTCCAAGTCTCAGAATGACATAATGTTTTTGATATTCATGTTATCCCAACAGAGAAAAGTGGGTCCCATCAAATAAATGCAGCTGTTTAGGGCTGTGGCCAAAGGACGGTGGGGTCAGAGTGGTCACAGTGAGAGGATCGTGGACGGTGATAATGGACACAGACCACCTCACAGGGCCTGGACTTGGCAATGCACCTGCAGGCTGCACATCCCGTTCTCCTGATTCTGGGGTTTCCCAAAGTGTTTCCTTTTCACAAGTAAGTTCCCTCGTGGAATTATTTACATAGGCTTGAAAACCTGGCACCATCATTTCCATCCTCTTCAAACTTTACAATGACTTGTGAGAATCAAGTAGACAGTGTTGCAAAAGCTTCAGTCTTCTCAGAAAAACAAGATTACATAAGTGTGTTATTGCCACAGTCAGAATTTTGAGTTAGGAGATTGGGAAACAAGGAATGACGTTTGTCTATAAAAAAGGCATTTATCTGAGAGGGATCCTTTAAAGTGCCATCACAGCTCCATGGCCGATCCTCCACATTGTGAAAATGCCAATCACATTTAGCAAGTAATGATGTTTCATGAATATTTGTTAAACAGCAAACCATTGACACCTGAATTGATGCTGGATGTGGCCTGAAAAACACACACACAACAACACACCCAGCTGCCGGAAGCGCATGACTGCGTGCGGGCTCCCGCTACCATGCTCCCATGTGAGCATATGAAATGGGAATTTTTTATGATCCAAAGGACGTTTTCCTTACAAGTATAATTATACAAACGATTGAATATGGTTGTAAAACTTTTTAAAAATATGAATTTAGAGATCGATTATAATTTCTTTAAGAGCCACAGTAACACGTAGCACAATAACTGCTCAGCAGTCTCCTCAAATCTGTTGTCTCCTTCTATCTGGCACTTTCCTGAGCTAGTATTTGCTTGCAATCAGTTTCAAAACCCCTGAGCTGGTTGGGTTCAACTTAACTTTGCATCTCCTTGTGTTCTAAGAACACCAGGAAAGGAAAAGCAGTGACCTTTGGGATTTAAATGCTAGAGCAGGCCTCCCTGTGGCTCAGGAACTCCTTTCAGGCAACCTTAGATCCCAAAGGTCTGCTGGTGCATTGCAGCCTCTAAGACAGGGAATTACATTACCAGTGTAGCTGCCTCTTAATTGGAAGCAAGCCTGCCAAAACGTTTCCCTTTGTGCTGCCTCCACAGTTCATTTAAATAAATTGTGGTGTTCCATTATTTAAGATTGTCATTATTTAATATTCAAACACAGATCCCATTTCTCAACCTTTCCACCATGACACCCATAGAGAATCTTTTGCTTTTCTCCCTTAATGAAGTAGCTTTTTCAGGACTTTTCTTGATGTGTAAATGTATGTGTGTGTATCAATTCATACATGTATGCATATCCATATATATTTAGCTTCTTTTAAATTAATAACATTTATTGAAAACCGAAGCTGAATGTCCTGCCATCAGCCTGTTTCTGATCATTCCAAAGTATACTTCCTTGAATTTGCTACTGGTTATTCTCAGTCATGGTCTGCCTCCAGATACTTTATCAGAATAAAATAATTTAGTAGGTTTGCTTCTTATTGCAATTGGTAGATAGATACAGATATTTAGAAGAGAAAACAAAAAGCCTCTGGCCAGGTGTGGTGGCTCACATCTATAATCCCAGCACTTTGGGAGGCCCAGGAGGGTGGGTCATCTAAGACCAGGAGTTCGAGACCAGCCCGTCCAAGACAGTTGTGTCAAGAATTAAGATTGGACTTTAAAGATATTTACCATTAATTCTCAAAACTGACATCTTAATCTAGTACCCAATAAAATTAATTGGAGAATTTTAAGAGCCAACAAATTCTTCGTACCAACAAACAATAAGATTAGTAGAAAAGCTGACCCTACCTTCAGTTGCACCCCACACTCTGCCAAAAGAAAATCAGTTGCAAAATAGTGGACCCTGGGAATAATGAAACACCAAAACCAAAAAACAACATAACACGTATGACAAAAAGCAAAACAAAACACACTCACGTATATTCCCAGGCAGAACAACTTTTAATTACAGGATTTTGAATACGCATATAATGATCACTTGATAAAATCAAATTGGTAGGTAATTACTGTGCTTAATCATTGAGAAAGAAACTCAAAGAAAAAACTTAGAGTTAAGTAAAAGGAATTAAAAATCAAAGGACATGTCACACCAGTCTCTTTTATGTGTGGATTCTCAATAATATTTGATTCTCCTCACGTATGTGGAAATTTGCAGAACTCTCCCCACCAGCAAAATTGCTTTGTATAAACGGTCAGTAGTGAGTTAGGTTAAGTTTATAACCAGGTTTATAGACATTATGCAAACACGGCCTGGATTCAAAAATACAAATGAATTCTAATCATCCCTCTCCCATACCAATTAAAACATTAAAACATGCTTTCACTTTGAATTAGTGGTTTTATCTAAAATATCATTTATGTATCATGGTTTCCTGAAAGGCTTGCACTTTAAGGATACGACTGTGGACGGCCTTAGGCCTCTCTGGCTTTTGAGAGCTGTGCTTCTTTCAGTAAATTCCTACCTGCAGACGTTGTCACGATTTCTGTGGTGTTTCTGAGGCCCATGAAGTCAAACTGATAAAGACGCCATGATTTCTGGTCAGCTGCCTCCACTGAATTTTTTCTCCATCTATAAATCATTTCTTCTTTGGGATAGCCATCTAAAAATACAGAACAAACATTAACCTCTGAAGGTACACATGTATAAATCATTAAAGTAAAAATTATAATTCGGATCAATTAATTGGAGTTAAACTTTTAGGCCACGTGTGCTCTCTAAATTTTCCTCCGAGACACAGAAACTGGACAAATGAATGGCCAAATGCCACCTAATCCTGCTGTAGAGCTTGACGAACGGCCAGGCGCTCCCCAGCAGAGGCCTGACCACTGACAACACAGAGGGAGTGGTGTCTTCATTTCTTTAAACTTGGGGAGCCGCAGCTGCAGTTGCCCTTCAAGAAGTGGAGGTGCTTGTCAATGGCTCCCAGCCTCTGAGCCCTCTCTGTTCAGATCTAACTATGTAGCCCACACCCACACACCTTCCACCCTTCCCCACAGTGTAGTCCATCCAGATCTCAGGAAAGAGGAACTCAGTAAGGTAATCACCGATTCGACAGATTCGATAGACCCTTCCTCCTATCAGTCTCCAGCTTTGACAGGTGAATGTTGACCTGCTTCGGGGACCCCTTCTCATGTGGTTAATTACTCCAGGGAGTGTGAGCCTGGCGCTGCCTGCGGCCCAGGCTGGCACCTGCCTAGATCATGACATCAGGCAGGTGCTCTGCCCCACTCCTGTGGATGCTGTCACCAGGGCTCCCGGGCTCCCTGAGCTGGAGCTGGATATTTTCCCAGATGTCTGCTTTTCTGCCTGCATCTGTACTCCTGGATTCCCCACTTCTGAATGATGCTTAGGACAACAGCATCCCCTCTCAGCTGGTGCTCTGTGACCTGTGCACCTGCTTTCTTTGTACTGCCCCATCTGCAGGCTCTGCAGCTGTGTCTGCCCCTCAGGGCACATCCTACTCTCAAGAACAAGTCTAGGCCTTGTGTCATTGGCAACACATGACAGCACTGGCATTCTCAGTCTTCACTGATTCATAGGGACACGGATGGCATGACTCTGAAAGAAACGTATGCACTATCTTAATGAGTTATCCCAAATGCTAAAAGCACTGCCTTAGTGCGCACATATGTATGCAAACATATTAATAAAGTGGTTGAAATGTGCTCATTAAACATTTAAATCAGTTTGCAAAATTCTTAAAGGCAATCTGCCTTCTTGGTTTTTTTCCCCTTTCTGCCTGGAAGACTAAAGTAAAGCACATGCATGTCCCGTTTTACTAAAGTAAAGCACATGCATGTCCCGCTTTCTGATTGTGGGTCGCCTGGTGTAATTACTGTCAACACAGCAGGGACACATGCTCTCCTCTAGCCTGAAAATGCTAAGCTCAAGGTACCCAGGGCCAGTCTAAAGCATTTCTATGCAGGAATCAAACACTGTACTTGGTCCAATTGCTTTCTATCTGCATTAAGCTGTCATAATTATAAAAGTTGCTCTATGCTATAATTCTTCCTTTTTAACTTTGTTTTTAAATCACCTTTATTTGAGATATAATGCACGTACATAAAATTCTCACAGTTAATGTGTCCAAATCAGGGGTTTTTCACATATTCTCTGAATGGTGGAATCATTACCCTAATCTAATTTTATAATATTTTCATCACCAAAATGACCTGACCAAGGAGTGGTCACTCCCATTTTCCCCCCTTTCCCTCCCCACATCCACTACCCATCTCACCTAGTCCTAGGCAGTCACTTATATATTGTCTGTCACACAGTTTGGTTTACTCTGGACATTTTATATAAACAGAATCATACGATATGTGAGCTTCTGTAAATAGCTTATTTAACTTAGCATAATGTGTTCAAGATTCACTCCTATTGTAGCACATACCAGTATTCCATTCTTATTTATTGTGAAATTATGTGTGTGTGTGTGTGTGTGTGTGTGTGTATTTTTTTTTTTTTTTGAGGTGGAGTCTTGCTCTGTCGCCCAGGCTGGAGTACAGCGGTGTGATCTCAGCTCACTGCAACCTCTGCCTCCTGGGTTCAAGGAATTATCCTGCCTCAGCCTCCTAAGTAGCAGGGATTACAGGTGTCTGCCACCATGCCCAGCTAATTTTTTTTATTTTTAGTAGAGACAAGATTTCGCCATGTTGATTAGGGTGGTCTCAAGCTCCTGACCTTGTGATTTGCCCACCTCAGCCTCCCAAAATACCAGGATTACAGGCATGAGCCACCACACCCGGCCTCAAATAACATTTTATTGTACAGATATGCCATATTTTTTAAATCCATTCATCAGTTGATAGACATTTTTGTTGAGTCCATTTTTTCACGATTATGAATAATGTTGTTATGGGCATTTTTGAACAGGATTTTGTGTTTATCTTTTCAGGTCTCTTGGTTATAAACCTAGGAGTGCAATTGTTGAGTCTGAGTAACTACATTTAACATGTTGAGGAACTGCCAGATTGTCTTCCAAAGTGGCTGAAACTTACAATCCTATCAGCAATGTACAAGGATTTCAATTTCTCCATATCCTCCGCAACACTTGTTAGTGTCTGTCTTTTTAGTGATAACAATTGTAGCAGGTGTGAAGTGGTATATCATCATTGTTCTGATTTGTATTTCTCCAGTGACTGATAATACTGAGCATATTCTCATGCTTTTATTGGCTATATTTATATTTGCTTTGGTGAAGTGTTTGTTCAGATCTTTTACTGATTTTTTAATTGGGTTGTTTTTATACTGTTGAGTTTTAAGAGTTATTTGTATATTTGGGTACAAGTCCTTTATCAGACATATGTTTTAAAATATTTTCTCCCTTTCTGTGGGTCATCTTTTCTTTTGAAGCAACTGGAATTTTTAAATTATGGGAATATATACATAATGTAAAGTCTATCATTGGAATCATTTCTGAGTGTACAATTTGGTGGCATAAAGAACATTCACAATGGTGTGCAGCCACCACCAGCATCCATCTCCAGAATTCCTTTTCTCTTTAATAGAATTTATTTTTGAGTGTACTTCTACATTCACAGCAAAATGGAGTGGAAAGTAAAGAGATTTCCCGCATGCCCTCTGCCCCATTATCCACATCCCCTGCAGAATGGCACACTGGTTACAACTGATTAGTCATATCGTTATTACCAAGAGGCCATAGTTTACCTTAGGGTTTACTCCGTCTGCTGTATATTCTATGGGTTTGGACAAATGTATAATGACATGTATCCACCACTGTGGCGTTGTACAGAGTATCTTTCTTGCCCTACAAGTCCTCTGTGCTCCACCTGTTCACCTCTCCCTCCTGACCTCCCCCACAGCAACTACTGAGTCTTTTACTGTCCACATAGTTTTTTCTTTTCTAGAGTGTTTTAAGGTTGGACTCATATAGTACGTAGCTATTGAGGTTTGCCAGTTAGTAATATGGATTTATTTTTTTTCCTGTCTTCATGGCTCAATTGCTCATTACTGTCCCCATTTTACAAATAAGAAAGCTGAGGCACTGAGACAATAAGTAACGCACATAAGGAAGAGAGAGAGTATAAGGTTAGGATGTTTGATTCTAAGTGCTCATCCCTTCACCCTCTGCACAACACTGGTCTCCATCTGTTCTGATTGTCATGTTCCCCAAATCCAAGTTCCTCAACTTAGAAAGATTTTCCTCAAAACACATTCCCTATCATGGAGCACAAAAGCCACCCTTTTAATGAATCTACTTTTCTTAAGAGTATGGAGGCGACTGTTTCCAAACTGCTTATTGTCTTCACCTTGATGGAAATGCAGGCAATGTTTCAAAACAATATTAAGAATCACCAATCATTTAAAAAACAGCCTGTCTTCCATAGTTTTCTCAAAGATTTGATGGAAACACTTTTGTTCTTTTTATAAAACACTTTCTACTCTTGAGAAGCCTTCAGCGTCCCCAGACCAAGGTCGTTTTGATCAGAGATGGACACGCCACAAAACTAACGAAGCTGGGACCACAGAGCTCTTGCTTGCAGGTGCCCTTCCAAAGCGTTAGAGGGACAGTGCAGCTTTTTCATGGATAATTCTGAATCATTAGAAAAGAACTCCTGTCCCATTTGTTTCCTCTCTTGGTATTTTTTGTTGGATGTTTGACATCTTGAATTTTAACATTTTTATATTAAATTCATCATTAGTTTCTATGTTTATCTTTGTATTTATGTTTATGTAATACTTCCCTGAAACATACTCAGATATTTTGATATTTAATTTTTTAGTCATTGCAAAATTATTTTGGTCTGGGCCTTTCTACTGACTGCCAATTGTATATTTTATTTGTGTGATATAAACATATTTGTTATATACATATAACAAATATATATATATATATTTGTTATATATATATTTGTTATATATATATTTGTGTGATAGTAATGAGTTTATTTGTGTGATATTAACAAACACTACTTGCCACCAAATTTTTAAAGAAGAAAATGCCTGTGGCTAGGAAAATGAAGTCTTCTTATCAGCAAAAGTAATTCCTAATCTCCATCAGTCTGTCTGCCTGGCCTCATGAGGTGGCGGTGTGGCTAAAGTTGGCCCTGAGGGGCCGGCCGTGATGGCTGGCCCTGTTCAGGCCCATTCCCTCGCTCCTGTGATGGAGAAGTCCCATTTCAGAGTCTCTGCGTAAAGCTTATGAAGCAGGCATTTCCTAATCTTTGAACTGGGAAACCAATATTAGGAAAACTTTAAGACAGACAGAGTTTAACCTTTACATATACTTTGTGTTAACTTCATGGTTGCCTGTGTTTTCATTAAAGTGAAGGGACACTGTTTTTTAACTATCAGTTCTTTCACATACATCACGAGATACAGCCTAACTGTAACATTCACTACAGTATACCAGAGAAATCACAATTATAGTCATAATCATAGATTCTTTTGGAAATCCAATAAATTTCATTCAGTTATTACCTAACTTGTCAACCTATGAAAATGTGAAAGCCATTTCTTTTTTCTTAAATAACAATAAAAAATAGAAAATTAGGCATTTGAAAAATGAAAACTAAAAACTTGTCAGCCAACTTATTAAGTTTAATATATTAAGTAAAAATATCAATGAGTTTTGTACCAGACATTTATAATTTCAGTGGCTGGTCAAATCTGTCATAAAGGTAACCTTTTCTTACTATCTTCTAACACACTCAGGCTTAGTCAACAAACTACTGCACAATTAGAAAGCATTTTCCCCTGTAAAAAAATTGCACTTTGCAAGTTCTAATTTTCAAAGACAGGTTCCTTGAAAATCAATTTGGGTCCTATAGAAGAAAAATATAAGGGCTGCACAAAGAGGGTATATATGAGAAAGCTCCAGGTTAATGCATATGCAGGGAATTCTACCAAACCTTTAACATTCAGATGCTGTTAGTGCCATTTCAGCCAGCCCAGAGAGTAGGAAATGCAAGAAAAAATATCTAATTATATTTTTATATAGTGAGTATTACAATGATTTACAACCTAATAATGACTGCACAAGAAAAGCGTTCTTGCTTCAAAATATGAAGGCAAAATCTCACATAAAATAATAGTTGACAGAATTCATCAACACATTTCTTTTAATATGTTATGATCTAATAGGATTTATGCAGGAATGAGAGTAGAGACTCATGAATATAATCCATCATGCATTTGTCTCCATAGAAAGCAAAACACATTTGAGAAAATGCAGTGTATGTTTGTGTTAAGAACACTAATTAAGCTAAAGTTTAAAAGATATTTTATATATATATATGCAGGTAGAGACACAGAGAGAGTATATATGTTCCTAAGATCCAATACTTTAATAGGAAAATAGAGATCCTTTTCCTTTTAAAATTGAAAGCAAGATAATATCCATTGCCTTCCTATTTGTCATTATATTGTATATATTAGCTAGCATACTCTTAACAAAGTAAATAAATATATAAAACAACGAGAGGGATACAGACTAGAAAGTAACATATGTTGCCAGGAGCAGTGGCTCACACCTGTAATCCCAGCCCTTTGGGAGGCCAAGGTGGCCAGGTCACTTAAGTTCAGGAGTTCAAGACCAGCCTGGCCAACATGGTGAAACACCATCTCCACTAAAAATACAAAAATTAGCAGGGCATGGTGGTGTGTGCCTGTAGTCCCAGCTACTCAAAAGGTTGAGGCAAGAGAATTCCTTGAACCTGGGAGGCAGACGTTGCAGTGAGCTGAGATTGAGCCACTGCACTTCAGCCTGGCAACAGAGCAAGACTCCATTCTCAAACAAAAACAAAAACAAATGCTTACCTATCCAGAAGACAAAAAGGAATTAATGAAAAAACTAGTAGACATATTTTCCTAAATTATCATAAAATATCCAGGCATAAACTTAACAAAAAACACTCAAATCCATGAGAGAAACTTCATAAGTTACTACTGAGTCCAACATAGATTAAAGAAATGCAAAGACACACCATATTCTTATTCTTGCATAGGGAGACTGTACAACACACAACAGAAAGATGGTGATTCTCTGCAAGTTTAATTATGAATTTCATATGATCTCAAGAAGATTGCTAACTTTTTTTCTGTTTCCAAAGTTGATGATAAATTTTATTCATAAGAACAATCAAGCAAGAATGGCCAGGAGAAGTACAGTGAGTGGGGCTAGCTATTCATAGGTTATTAACTGTTATAAACACTCTACACTAAACCTATTGTACATTGGTGCTTGACTGATCAAAGAAACAGGAAAGATGAAAATTCCCTTGGGATTAGTTTATGATGGAGGCAGTTACTTAAATTAGTAGGAGGAAGAAGGAGTTTATGATCAGTGGAAGCCATATGAGAAAAAGATAAATTTGGATCCATTCTTACATCACACATGGGAATAAATTCTGAAACCACACTTGCAAAAATTGTAACAGCAAAAAAATTGTGACAGGGAAACAGATATGACATAATTGACTCCATCTTGCCTTTAACATCCAAGCTGCCCTTGCTCATTCCTGGGCATGGGCCAAAATAACTTTGGGGGAAATTTATAGTTTAAACGATAACAGCTCTTACCAAAACTAAACTGCCTTTATGAAACTAATAAAAGACAACAAGTTTGGGATTATGAGAGGGACCTGAATTCTGCTAAGATGTAGGTGTAGTTAAATGATAACCAGCCATTGTCTGGCGGTCACAAGATTTGTAACTTCAATTACTTCTGTAAATAGCATCACTATCATGGAAACTAAGACTGTTTGAGATGTCTTTTCAGACTTTATATTTCTGATGCCTGAATGACTCACTGGGACCAGCTACTCCTCTGGGACCCACACCCAGAGTGGACTCAGCCTAGGAGCATCATTTTACACACCCCTATGATGTCCTTCCCAACTAATCAGCAGCACCCATTCCTTAGCCCGCACCCATCAAACTATCTTTAAAAAACCCTGGCCTCTAGAGTTCAAGACCAGCCTGGTCAACATGGTGAAACCCCATTTCTACTAAATATTCAAAAATTAGCTGGGTGTGGTGGCAGACACCTGTAATCTCAGCTACTCAGGAGGCTGAGGCAGGAGAAGCACTTGAATCAAGGAGGGGGATGTTGCGGTGAGCTGAGATCATGCCATTGCACTTTAACCTGGGCGACAGAGTGAAACTCCATCTCAAAAACAAAACAAAACAAAACTCTGGCCTCTAAATTTTGGAGGAGGCTGGTCTGAGTAATAATAAAACCCTGGTTTCCTGTTCAGCTGGCTTTGTGTGGATTAAACTCTTTCTCTAATGCAATTCCCCTGTCTTGACAAATCAACTCTATCTGGGATGCAGGCAAGACGAACCCATCAGGCAGTTACAATTCCAAATGAATCAGGGATCTAAATGTTAAACAACAAGAAGAAAAAAAGACAAAGAAAAAACAGTCGTATACTAGGATAGGAGAAACTTGAATAAATTCCTTGATAGCTTTGGCTTTGGAAATGCTTTGCTAGCAATGACTCAAAATCCAGAGGCAATTGAAAACTGTACTTACAAAATTGTCTACATAAAAAAACAATTTTAAAAAAGCATGGTAAAAACAAAGAAAAGCAAAAATGGTGAATAACAATTTGGGAAAAACAGAGTTAATATGTCACAGAGAAAGGACTAATTATGCTGATAAAGAATAATTTATAGACATGTAGAAAGTAAGAAATTCCTCTTTAAAGTTCCCCTTCTTGTTAAAGAATAAATGATAAATATTAGAAATAACAGTTTCTTTTAAAGACTAACTTCCTTCAAAGCCTTCTTGCTTTTTGCTAATAACTCTTTGTTAAGCCCTATCCTATGTGGCTGTTAGATATAAAAGCATAAATACATTCTATGTCCTTGTAATTTAACCAGATATTTGTTTTGGATGTGCTTAGGCATGTCCCAGCTCACAGCCTATGCCCCTTCCTTATTTGGAAATGTTGTTACTTGTCTAAGTCCTTTTGCAAGCACTTTCTTCTTTTCCTTTGTTCTCTGTTGCCTTTACTCAATTAGGAAAGTTTTAAGTTATTAGACAATTGGGTTTAGCTTAGACTGTGAATTCCAGCTCCAACCAATGGAGATAGGACACAGCAGTAAGAACCCAATGCATAAGGGACAATCTTTCCTTTGTTCATTGTGCTCTGATGGCAAGATTGTTGATGAGCAGCACTCTTTCTGCAGAAAGTAAAATTGGCTTGCTGAGAAAATTCTTTGAGCACTAGTTCTTCCTTTTGGCACTGAGGAATGAACATTTCTAACAAGACACAAGAAGAATAAGACCAAAAATCCAATAGCATGAAAAAGTAAAAACTGTGAATAAACAGTTAACAAAGGAAGAAATAAAAATGGCCCATAAGCCAATTAAAAAAATAACACCCAAATTCAATCCTAATAAAAATGCAAGGTACTGGGCACCAACAAACCACACTGAAATTTGATAAATAAAGGGAAAGAATTAAGCATTTTCCCTGTCTTTCCTGTATCTACTGAATTTCAGACTAAATAAGTACTGATGTGAAAAAGGTTTTTTTGACAGACAAACCACTAACAAATGCAGAAGGAATTATATAATTACAATACAGCCACTTCACAGCCTCTGATGAATCTGGGAGCACCAGAGGCAAAGGCTGTTACCCTCTGAAGAGCCTGTCTTACATTGCTAAGGCAGCAGGACCAGAAATTATGTCCTTTCCATTGTAAGGGAAAGAATTATACAGAGCTGCCTATGATACGTTCTTATCCAAAGAGTTGAACTTAAAGCTAAGCTAAGTTCTAGAATTAACTACTGGTTTACAAAAAATGTGGGGGATAGAGAAACACCTTACATGACACCATGAAAATATAGTCAGCCAAACCTAGGATGTGTGAGAAGTGACGGGCAAATGCCCTACTTTCTGCACAAATAAATAGAAGAAATTTTTATTGATGAAAAGAGACCTGAAGCCAGGTATGGTGGCTCACAACTGTAATACCAGATGTAAGAATTCACTGAGGGTGGTGGAAAAAATATTAAGGGAAAAATATTAGAGGACATTGTAGAATATAGACTCAAATCCTTTTGGAAGGCCTAAAGGTTTTTTCTACAGTTCTTGGCTGATGGCAGCCTTGTTCCCTTAGTTAAATAAATTAGAGTAGAAACAAAGGAATGTGGGCGTTTACCTAAGTAACATGTTTACTTGTGTGGTCTTAAAACTAACCTTTGAGATGGATGGCCCTCTTGGGGGTGGTCGACCAGGGAGATTACCCTCTAATGGTGTTTGCTTTAGGCACTGAAACCTGTCCTTTAATCTTCAGCCTCTAGTGGTGTTGACTGAAGCCTTTGTCAATTAAACTTTATTAAATGAATGCAAGTCTCACTGGCTGGTAGGGGCCAATGGTCACAACTGTTTACAACACTCTCCAGCATGCCTGCAAGCTGCCTGGACACACTCAGTCGAACTGGCAAAGCATAGTATGTGTGTATCAGTGTACCGTATTCATCTGTCGTTGAGTCAGGGTCTGCAGGACAGACCCCCGCAGTGGTGACTGTGACAGTGGTGCCCAGTGTAGGGTGATGCCAACAGTGGTACCCTGTGTGAGGAAACTCAGCAGGTGAAGAGGACCCCGCCATGATCATCACTGAGAAGGGAGTGCGATGGACCCCCTGAAAATGAAGGTTAAGAGGACTGTGTTGTCAAGTAAAACAGTGAGTCAGTAAGTCATTGGTACCCGCTGAGAATTACCAAGTTCAGGGAAGAATTGTTCAGGCTGAGGTTTCATCGTAGGACAACAGTTATCAGCTCAACAGATAAAAGTATTGAAACAGTTGCTGAAGGCTAGCAGAACCTCGGTTTCGCCAGCTCAATTAAAGGACCTAATGCAAACTGTTGTTTCCCAAAGTCCATGGTTCCCGGCAGAAAGTACGCTAGACGTGAAGCTCTGGGAGCAAGTAGGAAGAAAAACAGCATCATGCTCAAATGCAACAGTTTCCAGCAACAGTATCACTGGGCCAAAATAACAAAGAAGAAATTGAAGTTTTGCCTGAGCTCCCTCCTCCAATAGACAGGCAAGCGGCTTTATAAGAGGAGTGTTTATCCTGCCTGGTAGTGCAAAATTGACAAGGCAATCAGGTACGTAATAAGATAAGGAAAAACATTAAAAACCAAAGCCACTCGACAGCAAAAAAAGCTCACAAGCCCAGAGGCACCAAACACTCCCAGGAACTTGGCCTGCACGGTGGCATTGGTGACAGAGAGCCAGTTTCAGTGCGCTGGAGTTGGCCTGCTGCGGAGGGGCAGGAGGCACTTGTGAGAATGTCCGCCTGGCGGTGGGGGCAGACGGAGCAGCACAGATGAACACTGCTGCAGGCAAAGAGTGACAAGGCAAAAGCAGTCACTGCCCGGGACCCCCGCTGCCGCGCTCCAGCTCCACAGGCGGCCCACAGCGAGGTTTGTCTGTTCCTTGTTTACAAGCTCTGCTAAGATGTAAGTAAAATTTAAGAATTTGTAAGAACTTTTTTCTGATAATGGCCACTGTTGTTATTCTAACCCTTCCTATAATGTAGCCATCTTAAAATCCTTTTAGGTAGAACAAGGACCTCACTGCACTGTAGCCTGGGGGACAGAGTGAGACTCTGTCTCCAAAAAAAAAGAGACGAGAGAAATATTAGCCAGATGTGATGTGTCTATCTCGACTGAGATTGCTTCAAGCAAGCCAACTGCAAAAAAAGGACAACTTCAGAAATGGCATGAGGACTGCATGTTCTGTGATAGTGAGGAACCCATACTAACTTTTTGTAATAATGACATGGCATTAACAGAGCATGTCTGTTAGATGTAGCTAATGAAGTAGTCTCCTACAGCAGTCCCCAAGGGGGACACGTTCTAAAGCCCTCAGTGAATGCTGGAAACCATGGCTAGTGCTGAATCTACTGCCATTGGTTGGAAGATACTTCTATTTATATCTTCCACCTACAAATTTAATGCCTTATTCATCTTAACTAAGAACTTACCACACACTGTGGCCGTAACTTTTGCAATTTGAGGTGCAACAGCAATACTAGCACAAATTTCTTTTTCATTGTTCACAATTTCATGAATAGAAGATTCATTCTTACAGTGGATATTAACAACCTCATCATATGATTTTTTTCTTTGCTTATTAAGCTGAGAACTTTCATCTTTTCTCTTCAAGGAAGCACTTTATGGCTTCTCTTTGGCATATCCAAACTGCCAGCGTCACTACTTTTGAACTTTGGGGTCATGGAGTCAAATAAGAATTATACTTGAACACAAGCACTGTGATACTGAGACAAAATAATGCAGTGAGAAATAATACAGTGTGGTCACAGAAGAACAGAACATCCCAGCAGCAGTTTCACATCATGAGCGAAAGCAAACTTGAAATCGATGCAGGTGCTGTGAGCTGATAAGACCCTGAAATACCAGGATGTGGACCAGCCGGCTAAGACCAGCTGGATCCAACATGGCACTGACTTTGACCCAGGTTTCCCCTAGGATCTCATTAACAACTCATTAACATAGTAAACCACACAACCATCAACCCCATGACAATTCCAGGAACACCCATATTTGGTGTGAGAAGCCTCTACGTTTTCTCCAGCAATACTGTACCACTTGATTAAAGAAACCCATAAAGATAAAAGCCCCAAACCCCATGGCATGACTGTCTCTTGAGTATGCCACACTCACCTTTCTTGAGTGT
Source organism: Cacajao melanocephalus (assembly GCA_963573385.1). Lineage (NCBI taxonomy): Eukaryota > Metazoa > Chordata > Mammalia > Primates > Pitheciidae > Cacajao > Cacajao melanocephalus. Next base: position 64,118 of record CAUYLG010070691.1, read on the forward strand.
GTACTTTTTGCTTTGTGATAAATCTCTGTACTTTCACTGTATCCTGATTCATTCTTGAATGATTTCTCATGATGCTGTCAAGACCCTGGACACAGGCAGGGGATGACGTCCCATAGGCATTTGGGGACCTCCCCTGGCCCGCTGGTATCAATACTGTGACCGTTGATTTGATAACTATACTTAAGTGACTAATGGGTGGACAGCGTGTACATGGTGGATACCCTGGAGAAAGGGACAATTTGCATCCTGGGTGGGACGGAGCTGGATGGTAAGAGACTTCATCATGCTACTCAGAGTGGTGCCCAATTTAAAGGTTATGAATTGTGTATTTCTGGAATTTTCTGTTTAGCATTTTTGGGCCAAGGTTGACTGAATGTAAGTGAAACTGCAGAATGCGAAACCTGAATTAGGGGAGATGACTCCATTTATAGGAAAATCCACACAATGTGACATTTACTTTCTAGTATTCTTTAACAAATATGAGAGAAGAGATACATGCAGCCAAAATAGAAGAAAGTTGATGCTGAATAACTGGCATGTGAGGTTTCATTGCACTCTTTTATCCATGAAAAATAGAACTAAAGCCTCTGTTTAGCCAATGAAATAACTAGTTTGATGCTCAAAAAGTTTATCAAAATAAAACACAGGTAGGCCCCAAAACAGCAGTACCCGCGATCCTAGGCCCTGGGTTCAGACTCTGTCTTGTACTCATATGCTGGAAGACTATGATCCCACGACGTAATGCAAGCCCTTTCCAGATCTCAGGCCCCTTATCTGCGAACTGTGGAGAATGTGGATGGGACTCCCCACTTCATATAGTTCAGTGGTACTGAAGACGGCATGTAACTGTATGTTATGGTCTGAACGTCTGCGTCTCCCCCCAGATTCATATGTTGAAGTCCTAATCCCCAGTGGGATGGTATTTGAAGGTGGGGCCTTTGGGAGGTTAATGAGGTAAGGAGAGTGGAGGCCTCCAGATGGGATTAGTGCCCTCATAACCAGAGACATGAAAGATGATGTTTCTCCCTTTGTGTGAGGACCCAGGCAGGGTGCACATGTGCAGGCCAGGAAGAGGCCCTCACCAGACACTGGATCTGCTGACACCCAGCGGGTACTTCCCAGCCTCCAGAACGGTGAGAAATGCATGTTGGTGGTCTTTGGGTTTTTGTTAGGCCCAGATGACTAAGACTATATAAAATGCACAGCGGTATTCCAGGCCAGTCACTGCTGAGTTGATGTTAACTGTAGTTCTCATTGTGCCGCCAAAAAAATAGAAAAATGACATCCCTTCCTCAAAATACCATATTAAAAAGTTCTCCCTTTTCACTGGGCTCTCTGGAAAGCTCTCCCTCTATGGGTCTCCAGCCCTTGGCTGCTAAAGACGGTGATGGGGAGGCTTGGAGAGCAGCCGTCACCGCACTGTCACCATGCTTACCCTTGGGGTCCCCTCCAGTTCTCTCTGCCACTTCCCTCCTCTCTCTGTGCTTTCAACCGGGATACAACAGTTTAAGAGGAGCAGCAGCCTCACAGTAAAATTACGTTGTACACAGCCTTTTGTCTAGAGAAGAGGGCTATTTTTTTTCAGTGATGAGTGTTAAGAGGTAGCTTCCCAGTCTGTTGCATTTGACCTACTTTGAGAAATGTTTAGAAGGAAAAGAGGACAAGTGTTGATTTAAAAGATGTAACATGAAGCTGTTTCAAATTTATGTTTGTTTCTGTGCAATAAGAAGTAAATTCTGCTTTGGAAAGTGGGATCATTTTCTTGCCTGTAGTTGTTGACGTGTCCAAGTATAATCATAATTTTAATGATGCTATGAACAATGCTATTTTCCCCATGCAAATGTCACACAAACGTTCCAGGGCTTGGAACTGACTCAGGGAATCGTCAGTTACAAATTTACCACTGTTGGGGGTAGACGTTTCTAGAGATTAAGACACACTGTGGATTACACTGAATATTCTGTGGTCTTCTAGGAAATACTGTAGCGTCTGCTGCTGGGTCACAGCCCTTCGCCCACTGTTTAGAAGCTATGCCAGACTCTTTAACCTTCTTCAGAGATTTCTCAGCTCAGTGCAGTCCAGCATTCAATGTTTTTTGTTATGAAATAAGGGGCCTTGAATTGAAGCCTACAGGTTGTTTAGCCTCAGCTCCTTGTTTACCAGGTTTCTAGGTATTAAGCAAGCCACTCAATCTTTTGGGGCTTTATCTTTTCAAAACATAACGAGATGGTCTACAACAGTGTTTCTGAAACACTGGGTCTTTAGAATCGGTGAGGCGGATGATGTCCAGCATTTTAAAATGAAATGCAGTAGAACAGAACAGAACATATGAGAAGGCATCATGCAGAGTGCCAGTAAATTTGATTTTGTATCATTTTCAGTATGTGTTTATAACTGTAAGTATCCTTGTTCTGGAATGGAAAATGTATTTCTCAGGGAGACTTGGTGTGAGCCGTTGGAAGTGACTACCTAGAGGTGAATTTGCAAACTCAGTGCCTGCAGGAGCAGGGAGGATACATGAGAGAGGTCCTGGGTGACTGGAATGAGGAGTAAGCCATGCCCTAGGCAAGGCAGTGTCCCTCCTCCCCAGCAAGAATCTGCCTATGGCCACCAAATCATCTGGGCTTTGAAAAAGAGGCAGACTATTGGTGGGAGTGTAAATTAGTTCAGCCACTGTGGAAGACAGTGCGGTGATTCCTCAAGGATCTATTTTTATTTATTTACTTTTTTTTATTTATTATTTTTTTTTTGAAAGAAAGAAAAAGAGAGGAAAGAAAGTGAGAGTGAAAGAAAGAAAGAAAAAGAATGTATGAGAGAAAGAAAGAGGAAGAAAAAGAGGGAGCAAGGATCTAAAAATAGAAATTCCATTTGACACAGCAATCCCATTACTGGGTATATATTGAATGGATTATAAACCGTTCTATTATAAGGACACATGCACACGTATGTTCATAGCAGCACTGTTTACAATAGCAAAGACCTGGAACCAACCCAAATGCCCATCGATAATAGACTGGACAAGGAAAATGTGGCACATATACACCATGGAATACTATGCAGCCATAAAAAACGATGAGTTCGTGTCCTTTGTAGGGACATGGATGAAGCTGGAAACCATCATTCTCAGCAAACTAACACAAACACTGCATGTTCTCACTCATAGGTGGGTGTTGAACAATGAGAACACATGGATACAGGGAGCGGAGCATCACACACTGGGGGCAGTTGGGGGAGCCGGGGAGGGACAGTGGCAGTAGGGGAGGGTGGGGAGGGATAACGTGGGAAGAAATGCCAGATATAGGTGATGGGGGGATGGAGGCAGCAAACCACCTTGCCATGTATGTACCTATGCAACAACCCTGCATGATCTGCACATGTACCCCAGAACCTAAAGTACAATAAAAAAAAAAAAAGAAGAAGAAGAGGCAGACATAGGGAATTCTGTACAAAATCTCTTGGCTTTTAAATGTTGGCCATTGACCTGTCTTTTAAAAAACAAGGAAAGCGTGTCTTTGGGATGGAGGCTGCATTGTGTGGCATCAGCCAGCAGAAAGGAAAGGTTTTCCAATCATGTTCCCTGAGGGAAAGCAGACAGGCTGGTAGCAAGGGGTTAGTTACACAGAGACCTCAGGCTTGTATCTATTTTCGTGTTACTTTGCAGGATTTCGGTTTCTTTAAAAATGTGAAAACACAGGTCTAGACGTGCTTACACATTACTCTCTTTAGTAAGTCTCCAAACAGTGTCACTGATCCTTGGTCCCATCAAGTGGGAGAAAAATGGGCTCTGCTGAAGCAAGTGGGCTGATGTGGCAAGGTGAGGAATGTAAGGTTATTCTTGTAAGGATATTGCCGAGTTTAAAATGAGGAAACTGAGGCCAGCACGAGACAAATTAAATTCCAGTTTATTCAGCTCTCAGGCGAGGTTCTGTGGTCCTGGGGGAGGGAGAGAGAGAGAGGGGCCAGAGAAGTCATGCCCGGCCATTCTAGGCGTGGGGTTTTATAGGGGGTGAGGGCAATAGATTGGTCAGTGGGGGAACAAAGCATGGGCAACTGCATTGGTCATAGAGAGACTGGACCTGGACTTGGCAAGTTGCCATTGGTAGTCCAGTGGGGCTATTGAAATGTGGGCAGGAGAAGGTAAAAGATTGATTGGTGAGGAAACAAAGCATGGGCACCTGTATTGGCCAGAGAGAGAGAGACTGGACCCGGACTTGGCGAGCTGCCATTGGTCAGGCTCTCCGCAGGATTTTTGAATTTTGGGCTGAGAGCATGATTTAGTGCTGAGGGTGGGGCTAGGGGTGGAATGCAGGAGTGGGTGTGGGGAGCCCACGTGGAGAAGGCAGGCACTGAGTGGGACGTCCGGCCTCCTGATAACAGTGTTATCAGGTGTGGAGGGGGTGGGTATTGTCCAGCCGGCTCCCGGTGAGGCTATCGGCCTTACAAGGCCCCCCGGCCCTCGCCCGTCAGCTGAGTGAGGCAGCAGCTTGATCACCCTTGATTTGTGCAGGCCAGGAATGGTCACGGGCTCTGAGCACGGGGCATGTGCCTTCCTACGCCCTCTGAGGTTTACTGCCTTGGTAGTTGTGAAAATTAAGCTATTTATAAGGACTTACCTATTCATTAATTCATTAATTGTTAGCTTTGTACAATTTTAATAATCCCCAAGATTAAAAAAGTTCATGCAAATTTAAAGGAGTGCTCACACAGAATGAGATAGTATTTCCAAATCATATATCTGATAAGATACTTTCACCTGGAATATATAAAGAACATTCACACACCAACAATATAAAGACAAATAGTCCATTTAAAAATGGGCAAATAATTTCAATAGTTTTTTAAAGGAAGATATACAAATGGGCAAAAAGTGCGTGAAGAAATGTTGAGCATCATTAGCCACCAGGAGATGCAAATCAATAGTACAACACACCACTTCATACCTGCTGGGATGGCTAGAATTTTTATAGGGAAAATACAGAGTTTGAGACGTTGCGGAAAACTGGAACCCTCACACGGTGCTGGTCACAGTGCAAAATGGTGAAGCCACTTTGGAAAGCTGTTTCACAGTTCTCTAAAATGTTAAATGCAGACTCACCACAGGACCCAACAATTCCACTCCTACGTGTACACAATCACACCAAAACTTGTACATGAAAGTTTATAGCAGCAATAGTCATAAGAGCCAAAAAGTGAAAATAACCCTATAGGTACCAATGGAAGAATGAATTTTAAAAGTCACATACTTTATGATTTAATTTATATTAAATGTCTAGAATAGGCAAGTCTAGAGGAGCGGAAAATAGATTAGTGATTGCCTAAGACTGGGAGGAAGGGGATAAGGAGTAACTGCTTAATGGGTACAGGGTTTCGTTTTGGGGTGATGACAATGTTATAAAATTAGGAAGTGATAATGGTTGAACAATTCCATGAATATACTAAACACCACTGAACTGTATACTTTCATACCCAGGTATAAAATTGCTGCATGTTATGACATGTGAAATATATCTTAATAAAGTAGTCATTTAAAAAAACCTGGAGTACCATGAAAATGCAGGGTGCTGGTGCTCCTACAGCTGTTTAGGGGGCCACAATGCATGGGTGACACCAGCTCTGTCTCTCATTTGCACACTCACACACTCACTCATGTGTGACATGAACAAGAATGCCCTGTGGGAGGGGAACTTGGGTTTTCTGGTCCTGTCTGAACTGAGCCGAATCCCTGAGAGAAGAGCAAAGAGGGAAGTTGGAGTGATGAAGTGAACATCTAGCTTTAAAGAGCAACAGAACAGCTGTCAGCCTCCCTCTACACAGTGTTGCTAAGTTGTCAAACTTTTCATGGCACTCCCAAAGGAGCAGTGTCTGTATTCAGCTCCGTGTATACAGGAGAAGGCACAGCTGTGAAACGGACACACCTCTGACCTCTAATCCTAAGCATGGCCACAGCACACCCCACAGAAGAAGGTGCTAGGGAGGCCACTGGGAAAGGGGCAGGGCTGGTCACATAGCATGGTTTCAATATCTGACTTTTGCAAATTATGCTAGGGCCTCTCCCAGGGTCTTGGAATCAGCCAAGTGAATGAGGGCCAGAGAGTTTCAGCTTTCATCTTCACAGTTGTCTGCTTCTGGCTCACTATTAAAGTCAAGATCCATCCTTCACTGATACCAAAAAATAACACAAATAATTTTAAAGAAAAATTGGAATTTGGATTGACATATTTGCATACCAAATTAGTGATAGGAGGTCAGACATCTTTGCAATATCAAATCTTTCCTGTTAAGAATATATGCCTGTCTTAAAGGACTTGTTACACATTCTTCAATAGAATTTTAATAATTTTCTTTATATATATCATGTGTCTTAGAACATATAAGTTTGTGTTTACTTCCCCTTTTCTAATATAAAGAAGTGGTTTCCATTTACATTTTTATACAGATGTTTGTAATGCAAATAAACTCTGTTAAAACTTACGTATTATTTTTGAATCAAGCTTGCTTCAAAACATATATTAATTTTAATCATTTTAGTGGCATGCATTATTTTTTCAAGATATCTGATCACATCATCTGTAAATAATGATAATATTAACTTTTACAATATTTGTGGTCATATTTTTACTTCCTTCGTATACCACTAAAGCAGATAGTATTTCTGTTTAATATATATTTAGTGTTTTTATTGAAATAAGTCACTGAATCATGTTTTTAAAATTTCAATGTGTTTAACAAATTACTTTGAAAGATACTCTAACGTTGCATTATTGTCATCTTTCTGGAATTATAGTATGCCAGTTTTTGGATAAATGCTGAATTAGGCAGACAGTATATTAATCTTTGCAGATTTAGTAAGATGCTAAATTGTGGCATGCCATGTATTTCATATTGCAGCACAAAAGTTATTTAAAAACTCTCTATATCAGGTGATAGGAGAAGTTAACACTGGAATAAAACACATTATTCCAATTTAAACTTTTAATTAGAATATTAATTAGAATAATAAACATTGGTTTCTTAAAAGTTTGGTAGAATTTATCTCTAATACTATATTTAAGACTAAGGACTTGAAATAATATACACAGAATATTGTATATTATATATACAGAAATGCACTTTTTATTGAAGTACACTTAGATAATACACAGAAAAGAAGATGAATCAAAAGCATCCAACTGATTTATTTACAAAGGGTGCTATGTCTACCTACCCAGCTCTCTAGTCAGGAGAACATTATAGACCTCAAAAGCCCTTAGATCCCAACCATCTTAATTACCTCCTCCCAAAACACACAGAAGTCTTACTCTCAGTCACATGAATTGCCCTAAGACAGGAGCCCTCTGGCCTCCTCATTCCTCTGAATCACAATCCTATGCCACAGATAACCAACAGCCTGACTAACCAGTCCCTCCATTTTCAAATATATTGTTCTACGGTTGTTACATATTTCTTTTGCGGTTTTTAAATAAGTATCGTTTCTGTGTTTTTTCATATTTTAGACATTTCTGTTTTACTTTTCTCTATCAAGTCTGCTGGGGCTGGCTTTTATTTAGTTTCCTTCCAAACCCAGAGTTCTGGTTATCTGTTGGTTTTGTCCTTTGTTTCCATTTTATTAAGTTCTTGGCACTTTTCTAAATGCTTCAGAAACAACACAGATATGGCAAGGTCCCTGCTCTCCTGGGCTTATCCTCGGGGGACGAGATTGCACACAGGCAGATGCCGAAAAGCTACAGTGCAAGGAGGGAAGGAGTGAGGGGGGTGGGAGTGAGAAGCGGGCTCAGAGGGGAGGTGATCCAGAAATTCCATATGATAAGACCCGGAAGGAGATGAGGACATCTCCAGGAAACCCTCAAAGGCTGTGAGCAAGGAGCTAAGTGTGCTTCAGGAGGAACAAGGAAGAGACAACTGAGCAAGGGCAGATGAGGGAAAGGGGTGAATTAGGACAACAGGTTCTGGAAGCAGCAACTGGCCAAGAAGCAAGACAGACAATGAGCATGTTCACTGAGAGTCCAACAGTCAGGAAATGAAAATAAAAACAACTAAGGTTCACTTTTCTCGTGAGATGGGCAATTTGTTGTTTTTAAAAAGTGCATTAACACATATCAAAACATCCAGTTTTGACAAAAGTGGTGAAAAAGGAGTCTCTATACACTGATTTTGGCTCTAGTATTGAATGCAAAATCATGGCATGGAATACGGCACTATTAAACTCTTCAGTGTTTGCAAACTGTGAAATTTACTCGACAGAAATACAGTGACAGCAAAAAAAAAAAATTAACTGAAATATAAAATAAAAACACGCACACATGTGGATTGTTGTGCTATTTCTGACAGCTCGAATGAAGGCAGGAATTCTGCTCCTTTGGTGCAGTGAGGACGCCGCCATTAATGAGGAAGCAGCCGCGCATGCGCGGAGTGCGAAGGGCGCCTGCCACACTTCCTGAGCTGCGGAGCCCGAGTGGCGCGGAGGGCGTCAGGTCATCTTAGCAAAACCGGTCTCCTGTGTGCAAGCGCGAAAGTAGATCTGTTTATGTAAGTTTGCACGGGCAAACAGATGTACAGGAAGGAGCAGAGACCCCTTTTAGGGCCTGCCAGACCCCCAAAGCATGGAAATAAAGAAAAATCTTGCTTCCCTTTGAGGGAAATTCCAGACCCCTACCCAGCGAGCCCTGCGAAGTCAATGAGCAACGTGAAAGCCGGAAGGAAGCTGGACGCCCCCAAATGGATGGGCCGGCACGCAGACCTCGGGGACCGGAGCTGAGGGCTGCTCTTTGTTCTGAGTTTCCTCCTGAGGGGCCTGGAGGAAGTCAAGCCTTCCAGTCAGATCTTAACATTCCTTTCTGTCCACCCCAGATCTTTTAGACAGTTTCACTTCCTTAGCCAATCGCAAATCAGAGTCTCTGCATCCACCTCTGACCTGTAAGCCTCTGCTTCAAGACATCCTCCTGCCTGTTTAGGCCAAACCAGCCTGTAATCTCCGTGTGTTATGTACTGACTTAGAGTTTTGCTTGTAACTTTCCTGAAATGTATCCCTGCCTTAAAAAAACCCCTGCTCGCAATCCACTGAGGAGGTCAGGTCTTCGGTGTGAGCTGCCTGATTCTCCTTGCGTGGTGCCCTGCAAGTGAACACCCCCCTTTCTCCTGCAGCAAAACTTGGATGTCTGTGTTTGGCGTCACTGTACCGGGAAAGCAGACCCTGCTTTAGCTCAGTCATGCGAACCATGGCTCAGCCTCCAGCAGGGTATGATACAGGTGGCATGGGGAGGAGTGGAAAGCTTTTTACTCTGCCTTTAGACTTTGAATTGTTGCAATATGCAACTCACCACAAAAAAGGTCACCCTTGAAATACTGTTTTTTTGTTGGACAAGATATTAGCAACTGTGATATATTTGAGGTTCTTCTGGCTGTAATACTATTATAATACTTAAATCTATCCAAAGCTTAGCATTTAGGTAAACTCAATCTTCAGGAATGCAGCAGATGCCTCAGAGACGTGGTCTTGGCTCAATGACAACAGAAACAGTGCAGTCCAATTCCATTCAAAGGACCACCGTTCCATGATACTGGGGGGGCTCCTGTGAGTCAGCCGACTGTGCTCACCTTTCCCTCATTCTCAGAGTCCAGAAACAACCAGCTATAAATCAGTGAAGAAAAATGCAAGTTCCACTCTTGGATGATAATGAAAAGTTACGCTTGCCAGCAAGAAATGAGAGAGAAAAACTTCTGAAAATTGCACCAAAAGGAAATGTATATCAGTCTGAAGAATTTAATTTTACTTACAAGGAAGAGTGTGTGTGTGTGTGTGTGTGTGTGTGTTTGCAAACATGAAATTACAAAGACCATCCAATGACTAATGTTGGAACTTTCACGCTGATTAAGTTTTACTATGCTAATTTTTTATAGTTCCTTCTTTTTTAAAAAATATGTTGTCAGATTTATTGAGAAACAATTTACATTAGTGTAATCATCTTTTTCAGATACACAATTAGACGTGTTTTTAAAAATTTTATTTTACTGCAGTAAGAACACTTAATATGAGCACATGCGATCTGATCTGCCTCTTAGCAGATTAAGTGTGTATTACAGTAGTGTTACCAACAGTCACATGCTGTTTTCTTTTGCCTCTGTGGAGTTAGAGGATAACATCATTTGGGTGATGATACCCTAGAGATGAAATTTTCTTTCCTTTTGGAAAACTCCTGAATTGTCACCTGTGCCACTTGAGGGGCACACCTGTGCATGCATGTGGTGATGTGTGCTCACCTTGATGCTCAGGAACTCGCAGCAGCAGGAACACAAGACTCTCCTGTGTGGGACTGTCTGCCAAGGCTCCCTTTCTCACCAAGAGAGCAGCATTTTGGATACACATAGTCCTCTAAGGCATCACACATCACATCTAAACCTTGTTGAGACAGAGGGCAGCAGACAACCAGCTTTTGAGGTTCATGAACAATGCTGAAGGGGAAAGTACTTTTGGGGAAAGGTGGAGAGAGACTTAACGGTATTGGAAGAATGGAGCAATGACGCATGCAGAGGTCAGGGCACACTAGAACCAGAGAGGAAGAGAATGTGCGAAGACGGACAGAGACCTTGACCGATGGGCAGAGGGCCTGACCCCGGCTGCACCCACTCCTACATGTCCAGGGCCACAGGAGCATGAGCTCATCGGAAAGACTGGGTGGATGAGGTTCCCTCACTGCAGCCTCTGCTATAGTAACCTGCAGCCATTTCCATCTATCTAGCTCACATTAGAAATTGCCTCTGGAAAATAAGCCTGGATTATTCTCCTTTTGGTTATCTTTTTGTCAGAGGCATATGGAGAAAGTAAGCCCTGCTCAGTTCACAGAGCCTTCCCTAAGAGGGACGCATTATTGCCACCCAGTCTCTGATTTGAAGGCGCCACCAGGCATTGATTGCCTCTCAGCCGGATAATGAGATGGAGCTTGCATCTCCTCAAATTGTGAGGCAGCTGTGGATACCTCTCCAGACTTGACGAGCTTGTGAACGGGGATGCAATTTCAGGGAAAGATGATTACATTCCCAGGAACCAAGGCTGTATTAAATTAGGCTATTCCGACTATTTCAGTCAAAGTGAGAACTGGCTAGACGCATGCACGTCACCAGTCAAAAAGCACTACTATTAAATGGCCTTGCGTTTCCTTCCCCTAAATTGTAATGACGATAAACAGCGCAAAGGCTGATACAATTCATGAGGATGGAGCGATGTCATGTTAGCAGCTTTGAAAAATAGGAGAGATACTTCTCCTACAAGCTGCCTTTCAGTGGCCACACGTCATGATCTGTCAGTGCTTTTGGGGAAGATGCGGCCTGAATGTGTGTGCACTGTGTGTGCCCCAGTGTCCAGCATGTGCCACACAGCTGACCAATACAGGGAGGGGGACTGAGACAGGTGAGGACCCGGAGGAGAGGAGAGGGCCCGGGGTGGGGGGCCTGAGCATTGTTCCTGCACTGTCCCAGGAGTTCACAACAAAAGCAGACGGTCACAGGCCAGTTTCTGCTTCCTCTTTCAGCTGCCTCAATAAGGTCCCATGAGGTGACCCCAAAGCCCTAGAGCCTGGAAGCTCTGTTTAAAGATGTGGAGTCAGGAGAACCTTCCAGTTGCAAGCTGAAGATTTCCCTGAGTGGGAGTCACTGTATGGGTGCTTTGACAAATAGACTCTGTCCTTTAGAGCCCCTTGTGAAACACAGGCAGAGAAAGTAGTGGGTACCCCTTATACCACTGGCCAGAAAACACAGCGACAGTGATGGCCAGGGCAGAGTGAGGAAGGCTGGACCAGGTGTCTAGGCTGACACGAGGCTGCAGACCCCAAGGAGGCATCCCGGGGTCTCGTGGCATCCCGTTCTAGAGACGGAAGGGCTGGTACGGTGGGTTAGTCCTGGACAAGCCACTTTAGACACGGGGCAGAGAGCGCGTCCGTATCTAATCGCAGGTCTTTCTCTGCCAAGCATGAATCTCTTCATTTAAAGCTCAGACCCATTGCTACATTAAACGATTGTTTATCTCAAGAAAGAAATGTGTCTAAGAAGATTGTCAGCCAACGAAGATGGAGAGGGATGTAGGGAAAACGGAACAGGTAGCCTTTGGATGGATGTAGGCCTGAAGGTGGTGTTTCCACAAAGGCAAAAGACAAAACCTCAAATGCTAGCAAGGACTTGGTCCAGATATCTCTAAGCCTCCTTCCTGTGAAATGCAAGTGAAAAGGAAATACGTCCTTTCTCCCCACCACCCCGCCGGCCCTGCACTGTCCATCTGTAGGAGTGTGGGCAGTTCTTGTAGCTTTATGGTCACTCCCAATCCAGTTGCATGCCACCATGGTGGTCTCTACTGAATGCTACAGCTCCCTACCCTCGACTCACACCCCCTGCGGTGGCGTCAAACTGTGGGAGAAGAAGAGGCCTGCGGCTCCCTCCTCCAGCTCCTTCCACCTCCACGCCCCTGCGGTTTCAGGTCCTTCTGAGGTCGGCATGGCGGGTGTGGCCCGGGAAAAGTGGGGAGCTCCTCTGGAGCTGGTAGGATGCCACTGTGCCTGTGCCTTGGGGCTGGCTCAACCCCTGGGCACCACTGCAGGTGCCTGTAGGTAGTGAGGGCTCCTCCTCCTGCTGCTGCAGGTGGCAGCCCCCCTAAGGACTTCGGGCTCCTCCTGGTACAGGCAGCAAGCCTTCTAGGGAGGGGCCCTGGTCAAGGAATAGAGTGGGCTCTCTTCTAGGCCCACGAGTGCCTCGGACCCAGGAGACGGTGGGTTCCATCACCCAGTGCAGCTGCCTCTTTCCGTCGCTATGAGCCTGTAGTCCCCAAACTCCAGGGCAGCCCTGTCACTGTTTCCAGATTGGCCGGACCTTGGGAAGACATTCTCCCTCCTTTGTCCTTGGGAGGTGAGGGGTGCTTGACCTCTGCATTCTCGGTCAAGGTGGATTCTTGGCCTCTCCTTGTATAATGTGCAGCAGGAGCTAAGCTACATGCATCACAAGCCTCTGGGGGGCCCAGTGCATTTATTTGGGGTGTGAAGGTTCTCACGGAGCCCCTAAGGATGACGGGGGCTCCCACTTCACCTCCTGCATGCCATGCTGCTCACTCAGCGACTCTCGGGGATTAGCGGTTGACCCAGTGTTTTCACAGACATTCTCTCATCTGTGGGTGTTATGACCAACTGTGGTCCTACAGATCTTGAGATCTACCGAGGACGGCAGCTGTCATGGGAAGGGGTAAGACTTGAGGTCTGGCTTTCCACCTGTCCAGGGCAGTAGACGTGGCAGCCCAGGCCCAAGCAGGCAGGGAGGTGACCACTGGAAGGCTCAACAGCGGTCACTGGCATCTGGTCATAGTGAGTCAGAAAGCAGAGTCACCTGCAGGACCAGAAGCAGTGCAGGGCCATAGCCATGAGGAAAAGTGTTCAGAGCAGGTCTCAATCACAGAAAGCTAAGGGTGGGCCCCGGATGGCAGAACACACTGGGGTAAGAAGGTGGTAGACTCTCAAGCCACAGGCTTCCAAATCTGTGTCCAGCGACCAGGCTTCTCCTAGAGTCTGGACACGGGGAAATGCGACAGTGACCAGAGCCCCAGGGGTCCCAGAACTGGAGGCAGAGCACCTTCAGAATGGGTTAACACACCACACATACACATCACACACAGAAACCACACATGGCATACACATACCATCTACACATATACAAATACACACACACACACACAGAGCACACATACACAACACACACACACAGCCCACGCAAACTCGCAAACCACACATGGCATACACACACCATGCACATATATACAAATGCGCAGATACACGGCACACATTCACACCACACACATCCCATGCAAACTCACAAACCACACACGGCAGACACACACCATGCACATATATACAAATGCACAGATACACGGCACACATTCACACCACACGCACCCCACATGAACTCACAAACCACACACAGCATACACACACCATGCACATATATACAGATATACAAATACACAGATGTACAGCACACATTCACACCACACACACCCCATGCAAACTCAGAAACCACACACAGCATACACACGTCATACACATATACACGAATGCACAGATGTACAGCACACATTCACACCACACACAGCCCACGCAAACTCACAAACCACACAAGGCATACACACGCCATGCACATATACACAGATGTACAGCACACACACACAATAGTAGATTAAAGGGAGGAAGGCATAAGGTTTGCAGCATCCAGAGCTGACAGTCTTTGGGCTGTTTACCAGCTCCCTGTGTTGCTAGCCCACAGGACAGTGACAGCTGGGCATGTCAGCAGTGTATCACCCTCTAAGACCTCACAAAGACTCTGTTAAGGGAAAATGGCTCCCATGAATAGAATATTCTCTTTAGACAGTTTCAGGCCTCAGGAAGAATATTATTAAAATGGTAATGGAAAATGTTGACCGAGCTACCGTCAGATGCCACAGGAAGTGGAAGCGATGCCTATGTTTATTGAAGTCAAAGAGAACGCACGTAGAGCTAGCTAACTGCCTGAAGGGAGACGAATAATGACCGTGTAACATGCCAGGCATTGTGGTTCATACAAGGTTCGGTACAGAACTGAATGAACTCATTATTGCTTCCTGCGGGGGTTACTGCTCGCAGTTTTCCACTTTGTCAACATACGTCTGTGTTGACGCTAAAGCTTCTTCTCAAGAGGCGGCGATGAGTGTGTTCCCAAACGTGGACAGGGAGGACTCGCTAAGGATTGAAATGCATGCATAGAATACCCATCGTCATACAGCAGCTGCTTTGCTGCTGTGGCCTGACTGTTCCAGGTAGGTAAAAAACCGAACGTCATGTGTCAGTTTCACCTTTCTGAATTGCCCGAGCATGAAAGAAATGGCATTGTGTCAGTAGCACGGGGCGTCAGGATGGTGATGCGTTACTGAGTCATGAGATGCCTTGGGCTCTGGGACCGTATCATTTACTGGGCCGGAGAGATACTCACACCCATGTCACCGGGGTGGTCAATGACCTTTCCACCATGTTTTTCAGTTGAGAAGCAATGTTGTTAAAAATGCATTCCTCAACTTTCCTGCACATAGACCTCTACTGTCAAATCCAGACACCTTGTAAATGTTTAGACAAGGCATGGGCTTATGATGCCACGTGGCTTCCCCCCCGTTTCTGTGCAGGCAGAGGGACAGACTACAGAATTCATTTATGTTCATGTTGGACCACATGCTTCGTTCTTCTCAAGTGTTCAAGGAAATGGTGTATAAACATTGCACAAATATTACAGGCACACCACACACCCCACACAAACTCACATGGCATACACACGCCATGCACATATATGCAAATGCACAGATGTACTGCACAAATACACAACGGATTAAAGGGAGGGAGGTGTAAGGTATATCTTAGAGACAGGCACACAATGGAGTCACATAAGCAAAGGTACATCCCCAAATTGACCATGTGCAGGACATTTTCCTCTAACTTCACGTGAGTCTGTTCAGTGTGGCAGCTGCCTCTGTGGAACTACCTCCTGGTGTGGACATGGAATGGACCGTGGAGCTCTCTAGCCTTAAGACAGAACCATGGGGGTAAGCACATAGGCACAGCCAAGAAACAGTCGAAGGGACAATAGGAATGCTGGACAAGGGAAGGGGCGGGAAAGGCTTAAGAATAAAGTCTTTAGCTGGGTGTCGTGGCTCACACCTGTAATGCCAGCACTTTGAGAGGCCGAGGTGGGCAGATCATCTGAGATCAGAAGTTCGAGACCAGCCTGGGCAACAT
This sequence comes from Cacajao melanocephalus, assembly GCA_963573385.1. Taxonomy (NCBI): domain Eukaryota; kingdom Metazoa; phylum Chordata; class Mammalia; order Primates; family Pitheciidae; genus Cacajao; species Cacajao melanocephalus. Next base: position 79,903 of record CAUYLG010070691.1, read on the forward strand.
GGTGAAATCTCGTCTCTACTAAAAATACAAAAATTAGCCGGGCGTGCTGGCGGGTGCCTGTAATCCCAGCTACTCAGGGGGCTGAGGCAGGAGAATCGCTTGAACCCAGGAGGTAGAGGTTGCAGTGGGCCAAGATCATGCCATTGCACTCCAGCCTGGGCAACTGAGCAAAACTCTGTCTCAAAAAAAAAATAATAATAATACCGTCTTTGCTGTTGTGCATTTAAAATCCTTTGAAGGATGCTGAGAGGTTTCAGAGGTTACTGAGATCATTAAATGTATATGCTTTTAACGTCAAGACACATGTAATTATTCTATTCCTGAGTGTATGAATAACATTTATTTTCATATTTTTCTAGCTTTATATAATTGACAAATAAAAATTGCACCTATTTAAGGTGTACAACTTGAGAGTTTGCTATGCATTGCAAAATGATTCCCATAGTTAAGCTAATTCACATATCCATCACCTCCCATAGCTACCTTTGTGTTTGAGTGTGTGTGTGAGGAGCAGGCTTACTATCTACGCTCTTAGCAAATTTCAGGTGTGCATTATTGCTGTCATCATGGTCTGTACATTACACCTCAGAACCTACCCTGCGTAACTGAAGCTTTGTGCAGTTTGACCAACGTGTTCTCATATTCCCTGCCCTTTGCCCTAGGCAACTCCCATTCTAATCTCTGCTTCTAGGAGTTGGACTCTTTTAGATTCCACATATAAGTGAGGTCATGCAGTATTTGTCCTTCTGTGGCTGGCTTATTTTACTCAGTGTTAATGTCCTTTAGGTTCATCCCCTCTTGTTGCAAATGACAGGATTTCCTTCCTTTTTGTTGGGGTAAGCAGCAAAGGAGAAAGGGCTTACAGAGCACCTACATACACTGGTTATGAGTAACATATAAACTGGGAACAACAGAGCACCGCAAACTGCAGAGCTTCTGGGGAGGCAGACTTCTCCATGCCTCATGTTCTGGTGCAGGGCGACCTCGGCTCTGTTACCATAAACATTGTGCTCAAGGACGTAAAACCCCTTCATAGCACTAAGACGTAACCAGACTTGTAGGCTCCTTGTAAGGCCCACGTTCCACCAGCTGCACAGAGATAACAGGCTAAAGAGAACCACATGTTCTTGTTTTGTGAAACTCCCAAACCGCCACTGTTATCAATCTTCAGAATGACTCGTCAGTTCCGGCTCACTGATTCACCCCACCATCACGTCACCCTCTCCCCACCACCACTCCACTCCTACCCTACAAATCAAAGTGATTGTAACCAATAAATACTGTGGAAGATCAGAGCTCAGGGCCTTTGCATCCTCCTTTATGCACTGGGCCCTAGTGCCACTTTTTGCATTCTTAACCTTTTTCTTATTCCTTTGTTGCCACTGAACTTGGGGTGCCCACCGGTGGTGTGTGGGGGCTGGCTCACGACACTTTTTAAGACTGAATAGTATTCCTATGTCTGTATGTGCATCGACATTTCTTCATCCATTCATACGTGTGTGAACACTGAGGGTGACCTTGGTTACTGTGAACCTTGGTTATCGTGAATGCTGCTGCAGGCAACATGGAATTGCAGCTGTCTCTTCAGCATCCTGATGGCACTGCCTTTGGATATAAAGTGGATTCTTGTACAACATAGGTTTGAACTGCACAAGTCCACTTACACGTGGATTTTATTCTGACTCTGTCATCCCTGAGACAGCCAGACCAACCCTTCTTCCTCCTCCTCAGCCCACTCAATGGGAAGACAACGAGGATGAAGATTTCTATGATGCTCTTCTTCCACGTCATGGTTTTCTTATCAACATTTTATTTTCTCTAGCTTATTTTATGGTAGGAATACAGTATATAATGCACATAAAATATCTGTTAATCGACTGTTTATGTTACAGGTAGGGCTCTCAGCCAACAGTAGACCGGTAGTAGTTAAGTTTCTGGGGAGTCAAGAGTTATACATGAATTTTCAACTGTGGGGGTATTGCCCCCCCAATCCCCATGTTGTTCAAGGGTCAGCTCTATATTGGGATTGCCAGATGATATGACAGTTCTATTTTTAATATTTTGAGGAACCACCGTACTGTTTTCCATCATGGCTGTATCAATTTACATTGCCACCAACAGTGTGCAAGGGTTCCCTTTCCTTCACATCCTCACCAACACCTGTTATCTTTCGCCTTTTGGATAACAGCCATTGTAACAGGCATGAGGTGCTATCTCATTGTGGTTTAGATTTGCATTTCCCTGGTTCTTAGTGATGTTGACTGTTTTGCATTTGGATGTCTGCTTTTGAGAAATGTTTATTTAGGTCCTGCACCCTTTCGTTCAACTTAAAAATTTTCTTTCAATTTAACATTATTTTAGGCTTTAAGAAAAGTTGCAAGAATAGTACAAAGATCTCTCAGATAACAAGCAGACCACCAAGTATTATTGCAATATTTTAGTACATCCCTTTCTCTCCCAATCTCCCTCCACAAAATATTTTTCCATCAGTCAAGTTGCAGCCATATGCCCCTTGGCCCATTTTTAATTGTTTTTGTTGTTGAGTTCCTTACATATTTTGGATATTAACTTCTTATCAGGTGTGTAGTTTGCAGATATTTCCCCCAATCCATAGATTGCCTTTGACTCTGTTGATTGTTTCCTTTGCTGTGCAGGCTTTTAGTTTGACGTGACCACAGTTGTTTATAGTTGCTTTCATTGCCTGTGCTTTTGGGTTCATATCCAAAAAATTATCACACAGGTTAATGTCATGGAGCTTTCCCCGTATGTTTTCTTCCCGAAATTTATAGTTTCTGTTCTTGTCTTTAAGATTTTAATCTCTTTTGAGTTTTGTATATGGTGTGAAATAAGGGTCCAATTTCATTCTTCTGAATATGTCAATACAGTTTTCCCACATCATTTATCAAAGAGACTGTCCTTTCCCCATTTCATGTTCTTGTCATCTTTCTAAAAAATTAGTTGACCACAAATGCATAAATTTATTTTTGAGTTCTCTATTCTGTTCCATTGGTTTATGTTTCTGTTTTTGTGTCAGTAATATGCTATTTTTAAACTATAACTTTGTGAAATCACTAGAAATCAAGAAGTGTGATGCATCCAACTTTGTTTTTCTTTATCAGAATTGCTCTGGCTATTTGGGATCATTTGTAGTTGCATGTAAGTTTTAGTTTTTTTTTTTTTTTTATTTCTGAGAAACATTCCATTGACATTTTCATTGGGATTACACTGAATCACTTTGGGTGACCACTTTGGATAGTATGACAATATTAATGGTTCCAATCCATGAACATGGAGTATATTTTCATTTATTTGTGTTTTCTTTAATTTCTTTCATGAATATTTTATAGTTTTTCAGTTTGGCTAAATTTATTTCTAATATTTTTGATGCTACTTTAAATGAGATTGTTTTCTTAGTATCTTTTTCAGATAGTCCATTGTTAATGTATAGAAATGCAACTGATTTTTGCATGTTGATTTTCTGTCTCACAACTGTACTGAATTTATTAGTTCTAACGATTTTGGAGACTAGGGTTTTCTATAACAACCTGAGACATTTTTACTTATTTTTTTCAGAATATTTGGATGCCCCTCACCCTCCTTTTTTTCCTTGCCTTTTTGCACTGACTAGGACTTCCTATGTTGAACTGAAGTGGCAAGAGTGGACATCCTTGTCTTGTTCCTGACCTTACAGGAAAAGCCTGTCACTGCTGAATATAATGTGATCTTACTTCCTATTTTATTTCGGAAAAATAACAGTAAATTCTTTCAGAAGGTTAACATGAAAAGTCAATTGTTTCCAACTAATTTTGTGAGGACAGCATCACCACAACACCAAAACCAACAGTGATATTTCTAAAAAAGAAACTTGACATGAACACTTCAACAAAATATTAGCTATCTGATCAACAACAAATGATAAACAATAAAGTATAATCACAAAGTGATTACCCCAGGAAATCATTATAACATTTGTACATTAATGGATAACATTTGTAGATTAATAGATAAGTTTTACTTTACTAACAGAATAAAAGAGAAAACAGTATAATTATCTGAATAGATGAGCTAAAATCGTTTCACAAAATGTGACACCAGTTCATTATAAAACCCCCAGGAAAATTTGAAATAGAAGAAATTTCTTCAATTTGATAAAGGGGCCTAACAAAACCCTCCAGCTAATATCATGCTTAATGATGAAAGGCTCCCAATGTTCTCTCTAAGATCATGAATAAAAGAAGGATAGCTTCTCTTGCCACTTTTATTCGGTGTTACGCTGGACATTCTAGAAAGTTCAGTCAGAAAAGGAGAAGAAATAAAATGCAGGCATTTTGGGAAAGAAGAAGCAAAACATAATCCTGTAGGTAGAACATATTAATTTATCTATAAAGGCTACTTACATTTACGTGACAGCTTAGCAATGTCACAGGTGCAAGGTCAGTAAACAGAATATTAGCAAGACATGATTTAAAATGAAATTTAAAGTACAATACCACTTATAGTTGTAATAAGCATGAAAATTATATGGATAATTTTTACAAAATGTGTAGTACAAGACCTGTACATTAGGCACCATTTAGACATTGAAAGACTCATTGCTTTTGAATTCTCAATTCTTTGCAAATGGGCCTATTAATTTAATGCCATCTCAATAAAAAACTTGGCAAATAGTTTTGTAGAAGTTGACAAGCTAATTATAAAGTTATATGGAAATTTAATGGACCTATATTAGCCAAAACATTTTTGAAAAAGAAGATCAAAGTTGAATTTCAAGACTTAGTATGAATGAATAGAAACCAGGATAGCGTAGTAATAGAGTAAGAATAGAAAAATTGGTCAATGCAATGGAACGGAATCTAGAGGCAGAGTCACACAGATGTGGTCCATTTATTTTCAACAGAAGGGACCAAGATAAGTTTGTGGAGAATTAATAGTCTTTAAAAAAAAATGAACTTTCTTACCTCAAGCCGTAAACAAAATGTAACCATAAATTGTTTAATATCACTTAATGTGGATTTACACATAAAAGCTAAAGATTTGAATCTTCAAGAAAAAAACATAGGAGAAAAGTTTTACCTTCTTGAGATAGGTCAAAATTACTTATCACGGAACACAAAAATCACCAATCACTAAAAAATTTGAAAAACTAGACTCCCTCCAATTAATAACTTCTTCTCTTTGAAAGACACTAGTGAGAAATTGAAAAGGAAAGCCACTAGAGTTGTGCTTGAAATCTCATCACTGGATATATATACTCAAAGCATTATAAATCGTTCTATTATAAAGACACATGCACATGTATGTTCATTGCAGCACTGTTTACAATAGCAAAGACTCGGAACCAACCCAAATGCCCATCAATGATAGACTGGATAAATAAAATGTGACACATATACACCATGGAATACTATGCAGCCATAAAAAAGGATGAGTTCCTGTCCTTTGCAGGGACATGGATGAAGCTGGAAACCATCATTCTCAGCAAACTGACATAAGAACAGAAAACCAAACACCGCATGTTCTCACTTGTAAGTGGGTGTTGAACAATGAGAACACATGGACACACGGAGGGAAGCATCACATACCAGGGCCTGTTGGGGGGTAGGAGGGCTAGCAGAGGCATAGCAGGGGGTGGGGAAATTGGGGAGGGATAACATTAAGAGAAATACCTAATGAAGATGACGGGGTGGATGGATGCAGCAAACCACCATGGCGTGTGTATACTTATGTAATAATTCTGCACGATCTGCTCACGTACCCCAGAACTTAAAATAAAATGAAAATAAAAAATAATAATAATAAAAAAAGAGCAATAATGCCACAGAAAACAAGTAGAGCTGCCACACTATCCTGGTGGGAACACAGAGTGGTAGGCCACTTTGCAAAACTGCGTGGCAATTTCTTACGGAGATCAGTCGCCCTTTACGTGTGACCAAACAACTTCACTCCCAGGGGTTTGCCAAAGAGAACAGCAAAGTTATGCCCATGTCAATACTTGGACATGCATGTTCACAGTGTATTTATTCCTCATAGCTCAAAATTAGAAAAAACCCAGCTCCCCTTTAAGCAGGGAATGGGTCAACACACGGTGGTCTAGCCATACTAGAGAATACTCTTCAGAAATAAAGTGAGAATAGGTTACTTTTAAATGCAACAGCCTAGTAAGTTTCCAAAAATCACTATTGAGGTGAGTCACAAAACAGCCAAGTTCAAAGCAGTCTACACTTATGATTCCATTCACAGAGAATTCTGGAACAGGAAGAATTAATCAGTAGAGGCAGAAGTAAAGGTGATGACAAAAAATAAATAAATTTTCTTGTTAAAGAAAAACAATCATCTGTCTTTTCATGTGCTGACAATCAACAGTTAGGTGGAAAACTCAAAAGGTACCATTTACAGATAACTTAAAATGTAAATTCTCTCCAAAGGAACACAGAGAAACTTACTGAGAAAGAAAACAAGGAGAATGTAAGCATTCCATATTTCACGTTTGATCCCATGGATGGAAAAGTCATTCTGGGCAGACGTCCATCGTGGTCACCTGTTGGTGCCCTGCCCTGCCTGCCACCCTGTCACTCTTGGACCTGGGGCCTGACCTCCATTGCCTGCTCATTTTTCTGGCCCTCAGACTCCCCTTTGCCTAACGTCTGTCCCCTGGGAGGCAGCTCTCAACCTCTGCACCCCCCTCCCTCCTGACAGTGTTGCTCCGAGCGACTATGAGTACTTGTCTAAGGGTTTGCTGCGGGGTAAACCAAACCCAAGGTATCAGTTCACACAAATTGATCTGTAAATACAGTATCATTTCAAATAAAAGACCGTGTGTGTGTGTGTGTGTGTGTGTGTGTGTGTGTGTGTGTTTGTGGAAACTGACAAGGTGACTCACGGTGTAAGACACCCAATCTGAAGATCTTCAGCCACAGGCAGACTCTGGGACTAGGGTGGAAGCAGAAGCGATGTATTAGGAAGCATGGTGGGAAAAATCAATGGAGGGTTGGGAGGGGTCTTACGGGGTGAGGGGTGAGGTGAGGGTGCAATGTCAAGCACATTTCTGCTGCAGATGACCTTGGCAACAGGGTGAACCACACTCAGCATCGTCCCTTCAGGGCCAGGGCAGGAGATGCGGTATTCAGGTGTCCGCACCAGTCAGACAGTGGAGAGGGCAGCCCTTGGAGGGACAGATGCCTTTGCCTGGGAGCTGTCACTGATTGTGTCTCTGTGGTGACACCAGAAACCCTCACTTTTCAGAGCTGCTCTCAAGCCACCATCAGAGGAGAGTGCACAGCTCCCGGGAGGGACTTAGATGGAGGAAGTGTTTCCAAAGGACAACGCCACATGCTAGGACAGCTGCCACACGCACCGCTGATAGAACCCTCTCCGCAGGGACATGGAGCTACAGAAATTCGGATCTATGCAGCCTGGTGTCCTATTTAGTAGAGGCCACTCCGAGTGTCCTAGGTATTTGGGTGAAGTTTTGAGTGGGTGTTTCTGGCTCTGAACAATGACCTCATCACTTAACCAGAGACTTTATTTGTCTTCAGTGTAAGGAAATAACAATTTCTTTATCAGGAGATTAAATGACACGACATGCAAGTGCATTCTAGAATCCTCTAATCCTGCAGGTTCTCAGTAAACATTTCCTAAAGATCATTCGTAGAATCATGAAATCTCTCACTGAGGCAAGATAATAAATTCCTCTTTGGGAAAGCTGGTAGTTTAATGGCAGAATTTTGATCCATTCATTAGTGATTAGTGGGAAGGGGCAGAGAAAAGAGGGTTCAGGTGACCACATTTCACTCAGCCCAAATGTCGCCTCTATGAGACAACGTGCAGAGCAACCGGGCACTTACCTGCTCTTCCTCCAAAAGTGCTGGCTTGGAAAAAACGGTAAGAAATAAGAAAAAGAAAACTGACTTTAAGTTTTTATGCAAATTTTAAGTCAGCTTAGTGGAAAAAGTTTTCTGATTTCATAACTACGATATCTCTGATTGTGACTAAACCTTTATTTCTATTTCATAGCTCTTAGGAAAGCAAGTAAATGAAAATACATCCATGCAGAAGGCACTGTTCACTCTAGATCTCTGGAGAGATGTGAACTGAGACTGAAATGAAAGCATGAGCAGTCCCGTCTAACACGGAAAAGTTTATCCAGGTACAGAGATTCACAACTAAAAAGTGCGGTGAGCCAGACTGTCCCGGACGCACCAGGCGGCCCCCTGGGTGCTCTGTGAAAGGGCTCAGCTTCAGCTTAACACAGCAGCGTGGACTTGGGGCTTCCACAACAGAAGTGTATTTCTTCCCAGTTCCAGTGCCTGCAAGTCCAAGTCACGGTGTGGGCAGGGCTAGCTCCTCCTCAGGCCTCTCGTCTTCCTCCTAGATCCTCACAGAGTCTTCCCTTTGGGTAGATCTGCGTCCTAACCTCTTCTTAAAAGAACACTGGTTTTATTCGATTAGGCCCACCCTCATCACCTCATTTTAACTTAATTACCTCTTTAAAGACTCCACCTCTGAATGCGGTCACATACTGTGGTACTCTGGGTTAGGCCCCAACACAGGGAGGTGGGGACAGACCGCACTGCAGCAACCAACTTTATTTAGGGAGAGCCAGGCTCTGGTGCCATAAAGGGCCCTGTCCCCTCTGGTGGCACACAGAGCAGCCTCACTGGAAAGCGCTGGCATTGGGCGGCTTCTCTGCCTTGCTAAGCTGATACACTGACCTCTCCAAGTTCTACCCCTTGGAAGAAAATGGTTGTACGTACGGACTATTTTTCTCTATTCCTCGGAAATATGAAAATGTTATTAGAACTGACACCTTACCATTTCAACTTCTCTGTATAAAGGGGTCAGATTGCAGAAAAAGTCGAAAGTATGACTTTGAAGTTCCCTGAAAGAGGAAGAAAACTAGAACCCAAGGCAGAGTCTGTGGGAGAGATCACAGGACTGGCTTCCAAAGTGTTTGGCATGAGGACCCGTGAGGCCCAGCTGCCAGGGTGCCTGGTGTGGCCAGGTGGCTCGATGAGGAGCCTGGACCAGGGAACCTGTGTGCTGTGCGCCCTTCGTGGGCTTCGCTTCCCGGGGCTTGTGCTGCCTGGAGCGGCAGAGCTGTGGGACACACGTCTGCGTGTGCTATAAAGTGCACGTGTGCATGGAGTATATTCCATCACTCTTTCGGTCCATCTCTCAGCACTGCCCAGGCACTGCCCATCTTCCCGAGGCTGTGGGTATGGAGTGCAACCCTCCTGTGGAGCTCTCAGAAGGAAGTGATGTGTATAAGCCACTTTCAGATGAAGGGAAGCTGACCTGGCTGAATCCTGGCTATGGGGCCTGGCTAGGGGGTAGGAGGCTGAGTCCAGGAGCCCGACCTGGCCCATCACCTGTGCCCTCTGCAAAGGCTGGGTGTGGACTTGCCCCCAAGCTCCCAGCAGCCCCAGAAACCCAGATCTCCCAACCCCCAGCTCCCGGCAGGTCAGCGGCAGGAGGGATCATTGGGGACGGGGCTTCTCCGAGCCTGGCCCTGCTTTCGTACGTCTTAGCCTTGGGTCCAAGATGTCCCCTAGCATAATCCCCACCACTGCTTTTTTATAAAGGGGTCTGTGGCAATATAATTTGGGAAATCTGCACATTATGCTCCCTGTTTGACATTCACAGCTGGTGCAAGTGATCCTGAAGTAGCAAACCTTGTGGAAATGTGTTTAATCCAGTGGTTGCCAAACCTGACCATGAGCTTAAAAAAAAACACACGCACATTAAATCTGTGAGCATCACGGGAACCACCCTGTAGACCCTGTGGGCATGCCTGCCTCTCCCTCTCCGCAGGAGGTCACAGGCTCGGAGAAGAAAACACAGGGAAGGGTCTCAGTGGGGGCTCTCGCTGGCCTGGCCTCCCCCAACCCCCTGACTTGAACAAGCTCTCAGGGACTGGAAGACCCCAAGATTTTCAGATCAGGTTTTGGTTCTCATCAGAGCCAGTGAAGATGGGTCTGCAGGAAATTGCTCTGTGATGCCAGGAGAGGAGAAAAGACGTGATTGATCGCCATGCTCCTCTAGGACTGTGCGCTGGGAATACCTGATTGCTCTGCAGTGGGAGATTCAGGGACAGACAGTGAGGCGTCTTTCCAGGGCTACTCTTCACACCAAACATGAAGAAGCAAAGCCATCTCAAAAGCTGTTCTGTGCTTTTCTGGCTAAATCTAGAGCCAAGCAATAAAATACCTGCCATATGGTTTACAAGAATCAATAACTTAACATGATAAATTTAGGATGACACAATATATTCTCCACAAGAGATTCAAGCCTACCGTGGGTACAGGAAGTCGACAATGAACAAATGTTCTGAAGCATTCTATTCCTCTGAAAAAGAAAACTGCAGCAATATTTCCGAAGTCATACAAAGTGGATGCTTGAAATAAATGCTCAAGACAAATTAGATGTATCTGCCCTATTTTTGCTGTACCTTTATCTCACAATTTTAAAAACAACCACCCCCTGATCTTTTTCTCTCACTTGGGCCTCTGAGATGGGGAGGGGGTGGGACGGCATGTTCTGAACTGAGACCCCCCGTGGAGATGCCACTGCATGATGAGCTGCAACTTAAAAGCTGATGTCCTTTACACAAAGACAGGATCATCTCAAATCTCATGCCCTCTGTGCTAAAATCCATGGTTTACCCCATGGGTATACTATTTACATTATCACTTAACCATTGTAGGATAGGTTTTAGTAATGGAATAATTAACTGGATAATTATGATCTCGTCTCAACTATGTTCCATTCATATTGCCTTTAAGGAGTAACTAATTCCATCCTGGCCTTGGACAAAATAATGGCAGTCTCACCTCAGCTTCTTTAACTGTAAAATAGGGAAGGAATACCGAAAATGCAGACTCATCGGTGTGGTACAAGGATTAGGTGCTAATGAATATTTAGTAGAGTTAACAGTGCCTGGCCCAGGAAAGGCCTTGCATCAGTATTAGCTGTTACAGTAACGCAGATCAACACAGGCCTGTGGATGCTTAGCAAAGAGAAGTACCACCAACAGATGGCCTTTGATGTTCTGGATGGCAGCAAGCACATTCCCATGCCCATGAAAAAGCCAGCAGCGAGTACTATTGAAAAGGAATCTGGGATCCAAAAGGCGAGAATAGTTCACCAATATGCCTAGCTTGGTGGGTAAGAAAGGCTGACTGATGAAAACCTCAAATACATACACATGAATCGCAGAGGTCACAAAAATGTGGTCCAGGCAGGTAGGACTTTTTAGCATGAAGGAACACAATGGCCCAGGAATCTCCTCTGCTGTTGGTCTGTTCCCATGTACAATTCAGAAAGATCCTTCATGGTTATTCTGTAGTTAAGATGGTGCATTGCCCTATTAGGGAGCGCCCAGAGGAATTTTTGAGATTGTTAAGGATGAAAGAAAGGGGGGCACGGCTGGTGTCTGGGAAGATCGGCACCTCAAACCACTGTGTGTGCAGGTGCCCAGGATGGGACGGAGTCTGGAGAGAAGGGGGACGGGCGGAGGGAGACACGTCGGTCACAAAATGCACCATTTGGAGATGTGCACACAGGCCACAGACAGCATAATTCATACTGAGGAAGGAGACCCCCTTCTCCAAGCCTGTGCTTGGAGAAAAAGAGGAAATAAAAGTTAAAACTCAGCCAGATGAGGTCACTGGAAGGACCAGTTGGTGCCCTCAGCCAGGTCTAAAGGTTAAAGATTAAACCCCCTACTCCTAACCACAATCCTCTCTATAGATGGTAGACATGGTATTAACCCCCCTGCTCCTCACCACGACCCTCTCTATAGATGGTGGACATGGTATTAAACCCCTGCTCCTCACCACGACCCTCTCTGTAGATGGTGGACATGGTATGGAGGAATTTTCCCTGGAAAGCATGTTCTTGCTCAACTGCCCAGACCCCCACCTAGTCACATCCCCCACGCTCTCAACCCTCTCACATGTGCACCTCTTAGACTGTAAGCCTTTAAAAGGGCCAGCATTTTCTTTGTCGGGGAGCTCGGTTATTGAGGCTTGAGCCAAACGCAGCTCCCGGTGAGCGAAACTACCACTTCCTCCCCAGTTCAGTGTTGGAGAGGCTTGCTCATGGCCGCTCCTGCTTCAATACATGACAGAAGTCTAACACGTGCTGTGTCACCACATGCGGGGGAGTGGAGAGGCATGGGAGCGAGGTAAGGTCCCTGGTGCCTGATCACACATGTTATGTCCTGTGGGTTACACTGGTGCCACTTACCCCTAAATGACCAGATTTATCACCTGGACTCATAACCCAGTGATCTGTCTGAAAATGGAGCTGGGAGATCCCAAATTCCAGCTGTAATCTTAGAGAAAAAAATAGTGCGCCTGCAGCCATGACGGCTAGAATTGTGTTGTGCGCTGCATACACTGTCTTGGGGAAGACCACGTGCAAACAGCACAGTCAGCAGTGGGTCCAGAGACTGCAAAGCCGTAGAGCAAGAGCTGCTGCTGCCTAGCCAGCCCTGCCCGGGAGGGTCACGGACCACGGCACACACAGGAAGCCCAGCGGGAATCCCAGTTTTGGTGTCAGTTCGTAAACACATTGTTCTGGGACATGCAGGTACCCGGAAAACAGTGTAGGGAGTGATTCTGAGGCAGCGTTTGGCTGCAGGGGACAGGCGATCAGCATCAATCTGCGGTAAGAGGACCTGTGACCTGGTTTCTCATTTCAAGCAGTGTCTCATCTACTGGAAATGAGAATTACAGGCTTGAGCCCAATCTCATTGTATAATCAAGTGTTTTCAATGAGACTCTTCCCTACCACCATCCACCCAACTCTCCTTTGTCCAACTTTACTTGTTAACCAGAAAATGCAGCTTTCCTCTCATGCTGTTGAGAAGAAAGTCGCACCCCAGGGGCCTGACTTGGGGGAGTACTGTGATTACTGTGATTCATCTCCTGCTTGGAGGAGTTCCTGTTAGCATCAAGATCCACCACAGGAAGGGAGGCTGCTGGTTCTGACCTTGGAGGAGGCCCTTCCATTAGAAGTGGAGGTGAGGAGAAAGTTAACATGTACGAAAGGGGTGGCTTTTCCTGTTGGCCTCTTCCCCCCTGGGATTCAGCTCCCCCCAGGCTTCTCCACCAGATGCTGTGTGCACTCTGAGGGTGCTCCCAGCACTCAGTCTGTAATTCCAGCACGGGGCTGGGAAGTGCTACCCACCAGCAGAGCAGAGCCAGCAGTCACCGGGGAGATGACAGACACCTGGCTCCTCCAGGTGAGGCTGAGAGAGCTGCAGGGTGCACCGAGCCAAGCACCCTGGCTGGGTGTCAGGGTTCACTTGCTATAGAGAATCATAATGTACTCATGGTGATTTCTGAGGTTCAGTAGTGACTATTTTGAAGGAAAACGTAACTCCTGCTCTTGGTGATTCATCTTCTGGAAATGTGCATCCGGCGGTGAAAGAGATCTCCAAGGCAGAAGGACACTCCAAGGCAGAGGCGGGCTCCAGCAGTCTCCTGCTCTGAAGGTGAAGCTGGCATGCAGAAAGACGTGTTTGCACAAGTGTGGGCTCTGAGCAGACGGCAGCCCTCCCCTGCCTGCAGCAGAGACGTGGGGTGACCGCTCCAGAGATGGAAGCATTTTGTACTTTTCCCAAGTTGACTCCGACTTCGCAGGCAATGCCAGCCTATGTATTGCTATTAGAAAGTCAGCACAGGACTTCAAGGTATTTATTTAGTTTTACTTTTAAGTATTACTTACTTTCTATGAAAAGCTTCATAAAAATGTGAAATGCACATAAAATTGTTAGCAAGCAGCTTTAAATTTAGCTAAGCTATCAAGGAAATTCTGAACAGGTCTCTGGTGAGTGATAAATTTATTAGAAGTAAAGAATTCCAATGCCGGTGAAAGAATCCTGCGGCTATTTTCAGGAGAGTGGAACCTGGCTGGCTTCTGACTTCACGCACTGACGGGAGTTCATGCAGCAAGAACATCTCCTTAGGGGCCTGTCTTGGATGCCTGGAGCATCTGATATAGTTAGGATATTGTCCCCTCCAAATCTCATGTTGAAATCTGATCCCCAGTGTTGGGACCTAATGGAAGGCATTTGGGACTGATCCCTCACGAGTGAGTTCTGGTCACTCTTGTTCTGGCAGAGCTGCTTGTTTAAAGGGCCTGGCACCTCCTCCTCTCTCTGGCTTCTTTTCTCACCATTGGGATCTCTGAGCACGTAGGCTCTTCTTACCTTCTGCGATGAGTGGAAGCTCCCTAAGGCCCTCAGCAGAGGCAGACGCTGGTGCTGTGCTTCCTCTACAGCCTGCAGAGCCATGGGCCAAATAAACCTCAAAACATGAATCACCCAACCTCAGGTATTCTCTTATGGCAACACGAATGGACTAAGACAGTTACACAGGCCCAGATCCTGTGTTTATTTCTGCATCTTCTCCAGACTGGCAGCTTCGCCGGGCAGCAGCGATCACATTCACTTTTCTCCACTGTGTGTCTAGTTTTCGTTATGGGCCAGGACATAGTGGGGGCTCTACACATATAATGGGTGCAGAACAAAGAAACGACTGGAAAAAAATTATTCTACTGGAAGTGAACAGGGACAAAGTGTAGAGGAAATCCGATAGTAGAAAAAGATTTGTGGAAGAAAAAGCCATTTTCCTCTGTTCTAAATGAAATAGAATTCTAACCAATCTATTTTCCAGATAATAAAGAAATTTGTTTGTACCAAAAATACCAACATGAAATACAATTTGATTTTGCTTCATTTGCAGTTAGAGACACGTTTAGGGGTGCTGTGTTCAGAAACTCTTAAAACATATAACCTTGTTTGCTCTATATGCCAAATATGTTGCATCATGTGAGCAGAGAGTAGGTTCATTTTCAAAGTTTGATTTTTGCCTCTTTTTCAACTTTTCTAGGCAGCTACACTTTTAACAGGTTAGCACGTGTGTGACAAATTTAAAAGGCACTTGGTGACAACCAACATCATCCAAGATAAGCCGTTAGAACATGGAGACAAAGAAATATCACTGCTGATGTCCTGATGAGAATGTGGGCTGGCGCTCGCACTCTCTCTCTCTGTTTTTCAGAGAAGGAGTCTCACTTTGTCACCCAGGCTGGAGGGCAGTGGCACGACCATAGCTGACTGCAGCATTGAATTCCTGCCTCAAGCCATCCTCCCACCTCAGCCTTCTGCGTAGCTGGGACCACAGGTGTATGCCACCAAGCATGGCTTGCCCCTGGTTTTCCCTCCCAGCCCTCTGAACGTTCTCTCTTCCTTTCTTGTGATCCTCTCCGCCGCTCTTTTAGGTCAGTCCACGCTGGGGGGCCCAGCCTTGGTCCTGGTTGCTCTGATCTGCACTGGAACCACATTCAGTCCCGTGGCTTTAATTCCCGAGGATGTGTGAGAAACGAACGTTTGTTGTGTAAGCCCCCAAGTCTGTGATATTCTACGGGAGCAGCCCGAGCTAAGATGCTCACCGCTCATCAGCAACTGCCATCAGGACTCACCCCCACATCTATGTGGAATCTTGTCACTTTTCTCCACCTCCGCTACACTATGGTAGGTGAACAAAGTGCCATCACCTGGTCTCGGTAGCACCACGCTGGCCTCTCCCTGGCCCTGTGCCATTCCCAGAGCCCAGAGAATAGAACAGCCATAGGCAAGTTGGGCTCTGACTTCCCCACCTCGCACCTGATGCAGGGGAGGGGTCACGGGGCTGTTTATGGAATTTCTAATAAATGATTAAAGAATGGCTAATGGACATAGCTTACTATTTTACCATTCATAGACATTTGCAAAACTCTGCTAGAGGGAAAAATAAAACAGTATAAAAGGGGTAAGAGACTATACCGTGGGCTCATGGCAGGATGTTGTTATGTTATATAGGGTGATGGGGAAGGACCTTAGGACAAGGACAACTTCCAGAAGAGACCTGCAAAGCTGGGGCACAGGTTCTGCACATGCGAGGGAACAGTGGTCCAGAAGGAGGTGGGAGCGAGTGCGACGGCCTGGCACAGAGAGCGCCTGGCATGCTGCATGAACAGCTGGGTGTCAGGGCTCTTTGGCCTGTTGGGTTGGAGAGAAGTGGAAAGATGGGTGCAGGAAGGAAGCTGAAATAAATGCATAGATGGACACATGGCTAACCTTCAGCTGGACTCCAAGTACTTGCCAAAGGGGGATTATTAAGGCAGGATGCAGGAAGATATCCTTCCTCCTGGTAGACGTCAAAGAAGACCCTCTGAATCAAAGTCACCAGAGGGTAGGAGCTGCTCCTTCCACTCCTTGCCCACCCCATGCCTCACACTGCTGCTCTGGCCAGGCGTTCGCTGAACGGCCAGTGGCGCTGGCTCTGATGGAATATGAAGGGACTGGTGTTATTTCTGCAGATTTATGCTTTATTTGGGTATGTTATATTATGAAGGGACTGGTGTTATTTCTACAGATTTATGCTTTATTTGGGTAAGTTATATTATGTGCTATCATTTATTTTAAGAGGAAGTCAACATGAATTATATTATTTCTGCATTCTGGATTCACTAATTATGTATATAATGTATGATTATTTATTATGAATTATTTTATGTGAAGGATGAAATGTTTCAAATCATTCACTGTTCCCTACATGTTATGAAGGGCAAAAAGTCTGAGAAGATGGAACCCCGGTGATGGATGGTATAGTACGGGCCTCTTTGTGTAAGTTTAATGTTTCTTTTGCTCTGTGCTTGAATTCTGCCGGTTCTCAAAGGACAAGTTATTTTTTAGAATTTTATCTGACAAAATGATTATCCGTAAACATTCATTGTCCTCAGCATGTTCACAGCCACAAACACAAATTTAAACCACACTAAATGAATCCGCTATTAACATCTGCATCAATACGCTGGGCATTACTCTGGGATGCTTATAATGTGTGTGAATATAGTGTCACGCCAGCAACTTCCATGTTTATTAAAAAGCTTTAGTGAAGCCAAAAATCAACTGCATGCAATTTGCTCTGCAAATATATTTCCTGGGTCACATCACAGCCTTTCCATAGCAGCACTGACATGGATAACTAATGAGGAAAAATGCTACAAATAAAAAGACTCATGCAAAGGCCTATAAGAATCATATTGCCTAAACATCTGGGGAGAAGTTAACACTTGCTAGAAAATTATTAATCTTAGCTTTTTAGTGTTTGTAAAGAGGACACAAGGTCAACTTGAAATTCACCTTTTTCCGAAAGTTTGAGAGTCTAGTAAATGATTTATGACTATGATTCCCCAGGAAGTTCAGAGTCAGCATCTTTGGAGGCAGATGTCCTGTGAGGATTGCCATGTGCCACGTACTGACTCATTCAGCAGCCACTTTCCATAGTGACAGAGCAATTGTCTGCCATATGAACCATATCCACACACATATAATATAAGCCCTAAAGTCAAGGAGTGCTTCATGGCATCTGTTGAATTGGGAGATCATTTTGATAAATTAGATTTAAAAAGAACCACCAGAGGGGAAGCTCTTCCAGAATGAGAGAGTGAGGACCTCTGAAACCCACTCCTCCACAAAGGCAAAGAGAACACTGGCAAAAAAAATCACAATCAACCTTTCAGGAACTCTGAAAATTAGCCAAAGATGGGCAACAACCCAAGGAGAATGTTCAAAGGGATGTGGACAGCCCCTAAAAGCTGGCAAGGCAAGAGGTCTCCTAGAACCTACTGAAGAAGCACAGGTCTGCTGACACGTTGATTTTAACCTGGGAAGAGCCATTGTAGACTCCTCGCCACAAGGACTGTACGGTAATAAATCAATGTTCTTCTAAGCCACTATTGCTGGTAGTTTGTTACAGCAGCAACATGAAATTAACACAGATTTGGTACCAGAAGTGGGATTCCACCTTTGGGCATGGGCAGAAACTAGAAGCCTTTTGAGGACCATGTTAGAAAAACCTAGATAGACATGGAAATATTTTTAGCACCAATATGGTCACCAGCAACTCTGGTAACGAGGACTCAGAGGAAGTGAGGGGCACAGTAGAGAAAACCAACATCACCTTGGAGAACACATACATCGTTGTAAACACGTTCCTGGTGGAAATACTGGTGCGGAGGGTGCAGAAAGAGATGAAGAACATGTTCTTGGATACTGGAGGAAAGGACTTCTTGCTACACAGCCGGGAGAAGCTTAGCAGAACTGTGTTCCACAGTCATGTGGAATGCAGAATTGGTAAACAGTGAGTTGCATATTTAGGTGAGGAGATTTCCAAGCACAGCTGGAAAGGAGCAACATGTTGAAGAGACAACCTGGTTTCTTCTTGATACAAATAGGAAAATGTGATAGGAAAGAGATACACTGAGGAGATAAACTGCTAAGCAAAAAGGAACCAGGATTTCATGATATGAGAAATTCTCAGCACATCCAGATTGCTAAAGATGCAAAACTTAGGAAATTCAGTCAGAAAAGTGTGTTCTGGAAAAAGAGAGAGAGAGAGAGAGACTGTGGCTGGACTGTCCTTTGTACCTTCTAAGCATCAAAAGGTAGAATATTCAGTCACACAAAGTTCTCTCTGAGGCGATCAGGCGTGTGGCTCTTGGATCCACTCAGCCATCTCATCAAATGAAAGAACACTAGACAGAAATTCAAATCCACACAGAGAAATAAAGAGCACCAAAGGCTCTCTGATGGGTAAATGTAAAGGACAGTGTAAATGTATTCTGTTTATAACACTTTTCTTCTCCTGTCTAATGTGAAAGGCAACTACATAAGTTACTAATTATATAAATGTGTTTATGGGCTTATATTATGTACGGATAAGTGACTTGTATATAATTAAGCACAAAGGTGGGATGAAGGAAAGCAGCTAGCCATATCGAAACAAAGCTTGTATATAGTATACTGTCACAATTAAGTCAAATTAATCCCAACTACAGTGTTCTAAGTTAAAATGTTAATTAGCCTAACAGACATATATAGAAATCATCACCGAGCAATAATAATACAACACACATCATTCTCAAGTACACATGGAATATCCTACAGGAAGAGCCATAGACTAGGCCATAAAATAAACTTCGATAAATTTGAAATTATGGAGTCGATGCTATGTATGTTCTCCAACCACAGTGGAATGAAATTAGAAGTTAATAATAGGAATAAATTTGGGAAATACAAAAATAGGTGGAAATTAAACAATACACTCCTAAAGAATCAAAGGTCAAAGAAGAAACCCCAAGGAGAACAAGAAAATGCTGTTAAATGAGAGCGTGAAAGCAAGGTGGGTTTAATGTATGAAAATCAGCTGGTATAACACATTCTTAATAGAATAAAGGATAAAAATAACATCATTATCTCAAGAGATTCACAACAAGCTCAGCAAAACAAACACACGTTCATGAAAAAAGCAGTCAACAGATACGGAATGGAAGGTGCTTTCCTCACCGTGATAAAGGGCGTCTATAAAACCTCACAGCTAGCAGCAAATGAACGGTGCAAAAGGGAATCCTTTTCCCTTCCCTCACGGAAAAATGTCTGCTCTCGCCACATTTATTCAAAACTGAACAACAGGTTTAATACAAGGCAATTAAGCATGAGAATACAATAAGAGACATGCATATGGCAATGAAAGTAAAACAATCTCTACTTATAGATAGCCTAAAATCACATGTAGAAATTTCTAATGACTCCACAGAAAAACTATTAGAATAAAAAAGTTCAGCAAAGTTGCAGTTCACAAGATCCAAACACAAAATGAAACTGTATTTCTATACAGTAGCAACGAAAGATCTGAAGTTTCAAAAATGATTCAGTTTTTAAACCTTCCAGATGGCACTCACTTTCCAGAAATTGGCGATCTTATTCCAAAATTCACAATGGAAATTCAAAGGACCCAGATTAGCCAAAACAATCTCGAAAAAGAAAAATAACATGGGAGGACTCAAACATCCCAATTTCAAATCTTACTAAAGAGCTTCAGTAATAAAAATAGTGTGCTACTGTCATAAGGATAGACAGACAGACAAGTAAAACAGAATTGAGAGTCCAGAAATAGACCCTTACCCTTCTGGTTTATTTATTTATGTATTTATTGGGAAAGGGTCTTGCTCTGTCACCCAGGCCGGAGCGCAGTGCAGCGATCTTGGCTCACTGCAACCTCTGCTTCCCAGGTTCAAATGATCTTCCTGCCTCAGCCTCCTGAGTATCTGGGATTACAGGCATGAACCACGACACCCAGCTAATTTTTGTACTTTTAGTGGAGACGGGATTTCACCATGTCGGCCAGCCTGGTCACAAACTCTTGACCTCAGGTGATCCACCTGCCTCAGCTTCCCAAACTGTTGGGGTTACAGGTGTGAGCCACTGCGCCTGGCCTAGTCAACTCATTTTTGACAAGGGTACCAAGACAATTAATTCGGTGAAACGGTCGTCATTTAAACAAATGTTGCTGAGACAATGGGATATGCATATGCAAGGAAATGAAGTCAGATCCCTTCCTCTCACCACACACAAAAATTAATCCACAGTGGATCACATGCCTAGTGCCAGTGTCAAAACTATAAAACCCTTAGCAGAGAACTTAGAAATAAAACTTCATGACCTTCACTAGCAATGGACTCTTAGATAATACACCACAACCAAAAACAACAAGAGAAAAAAAAGGTCACATTAGATTTAATCTAAAACTTACGTTTCTGTGTATCAAAGGGTACCATTAGTAAGTCGAAAGTCAATTCACAGAACACAAGAAACTATTTATTTACCGTACAGCAGGATAAGGGAGTTGCATCCAGAATGTTTAAAGATATTTTACAACTCAGTGATACCAATGAGAACCCTATTGAAAAATGGGCAGAGGATCTGAGTAGACAGCTCTTCAAAGAATATACATGAACGGCCAACGAGCACCTGAAAACATGCTCAACACCACGAGTCGTCAGAGACGTGAAAGTCAGTCGCCATGAAATGCCACTGCACACTCACTGGAATGTCTACAATGGAAACAACAGGCAATACCAACATGGTGAGGATGTAGAGACACTGACAGCCCTTACACTGCTCGTGGGCGTGCAAAGCGGCGACACCACTGTGGAAAACTGGCAACTTCTCCAAATGTAGACAGAGTGTTCCCGTATGACCACAGAATTCTCCTGTTAGGCATGAGCCCAGCGGCACTAAATAAATAATCAAAAGCTGCCCGTGAATTTTCAGAGCAGCATTACTTATAGGACCAAAATGTGAAAACAATCCCCATGTCCATCATCCAAAGAACAGATACATGGATAATCACATCGTGGTATATCCATGCAATGGACTATTACCGAGCAATACCTAGAAATGCAGTACTAATAAAAGCTATGACGTGGACAAACCATGAAAACATTATCCTAAGTGAAAGAGGACAGTCACTAAAGGCCATATATCATATCATCCATTTACACAAAGTATCTGAAGGAAGCAAATTCAAGTACTGAGTGTGATTGCCAGGATCTGGGGAAGGAGCATGGGAGGTTAACATGTGTACTGGGCTTATTTTTAGGGTGATGAAAATATTCTGAAGTTAGACAGCGGTGACAGTTGCACAACTCTGTGAATATGCTAAAAATTACTGAACTGCATACTTTAAAATGAAGAAATTTATGGCATGTGAGGTATTATCTCATGAAAGTTGGGACTTGAAAATGAGTCATCAGACCACCAGGTTATGGGAGACTTGGAGCCCAGCACCAGCCCTGCTGCTAAGGCGGTAGGACCCACTGCCATGCAAACCCACCCAAGGTCAGTCATGGATGTATTGTCTTCATGTAGAACATGGAAAGGTCAGACAAGGGCATTGCCATTCCTCCCGTTTCTCAAGAATATGATGAATGATGCATCTCCAAATCTTTACAATACACAACACCTGCAACAGTTGTGTTTTGAAACTATTAAAGTGGTCAAGTAATTCTCAGTCCTAGATTTCAATTTCTAAGTAAACAAAACAATGAGGAGATTCAGTGAGCTCTGTCATTCCAGACTGCAAAAATCTATTTGGCCCTTATCTACGTGTGTGAAACTACATTTTTTTAAAAAAATTCATCAGTATGTTTTCTGAACATGGCAAAGAATTTGGCTTCACAGATTCACATCCGACTTTCCTCCCTGAATTGTAAACTCTCGGGGGTTTAGACAAAATGTAAGCATGTCACCATTTAGTTATAGGAAATCCATTTGCAAACTGACACACATTTAAATTCACCTAGTTTTTTCCTCAGCTCCAGATTCTTATTTGTTTGTGTGCTTATTCAGTCAAGACACCTAATGCCACATGCCCTCCCTGCTGTCAGCTAGCAAAATGAACCAGGCAGGTGATGATGGAAGACTTCCCCCCATTAAGTTTGTCTCTGCTTCATTTTTGTCTGGAGGACAAATTAGAAAATATCAGTTTAAACTGGTAGGGACAACCCCCATAAAATGAACAATAAGGGTTTAGCTTCTTACATATTTTAGTTTTGAAAATTATACAAATTCCCTAAATAACAAAAAAAAGTGTCAATAAATCGGCAGAAGATCATGCATGGCCTCACTGCAGGTTAGCTCCTTCTCTTGCCCACCTAATTCACATTCATGTGAAAACAGGTGGGAGCTGAGGCTCAGCTTATATTCTTTCAGATAGGTCCAGACAGGGAAATAATACATTCAGGATGAAAATAACCCTTGGCAATATACCTCTGGTGTGAATTACATGACAATACTCTAAATCATGCTGCTCAGCTATATTTTCATACTTAGTGGGAACTGTGCATGTTATAATCACATTCCCTGGTGACAGTTTTCAAACGGAAGCCCTACCTACCATCCTTAAACTCACATTTTAAGGTTTTATTTGCTCAAGTCTTTAAAATTGCACAGGCCAGGCTCGGTGTCTCACGCCTTAATCCTAGCACCTTGGGAGGCAGATGCAGGAGGATTGCTTGAGGCCAGAAGTTTGAAATCAGCCTGGGAAACAGCAAGACCCCATCTCTACAAAAGAAAAATTAAAAAATTAGCCAGGCATGGTGGCATGTGCCTGCAATCTCCACACTTTAGGAGGCTGAGGAGAAGGGTTGCTTGGGCCCAGGAGTTCAAGGCTGCAGTCGGTGATGATTGCGATGCTGCACTCCAGCCTGGGTGACAGAGCCAGTCCCTGTCTCAAAGACACATAAATAAATAAATAAAATACATAAAATTGCAGAGAGGTTGAAATTAACAAGCCACTCCAGAGATGTATCTTGATTTATGAAGACACTCAGGCATATATCAGAAGAATAAAATTTCCAACATATTAAAGAGAAAAAATGAACTACTGACTCACTACACCTGATTCCAATTTGTCCTGCAAGAATTTGTAAATTTGGAACAAATGATTGAATGAGAACTGAACACAGAGGTAGGGTTTTCAATCCAAATCTTGCAAATGACATTTGTTAGATATAGATCTGGGCCTGCTGCTTGCCACATGCCTAGTAATAATAACAAGGAAAATAATACAAGCATTAATTTCGCACTTCTTCTGTGCCAGGCCTACATGAAGCTGTTTATATGGTGCACTGTGTTTAAACTACATTATAGCAGAAGGTAGGATAATTATCCCCGTTTTACAAATGGCTTAGAAAAGTGAAATATCTGATCCAAATGGAGAAGGCGGAACCTGAACACAGACTTTCTAACAGCAAACTCTTGGCAGCCACGCTGCACGGCTTATTGCTAACTTCATTAGGCTTTAGGTTCCACAGCTACAAAATGGATTGGAAAATGTGCACCTGGAATTTTTAAAGATCAGAGAAGACTGTGTATATACAGAGTGCTTTTGGATGAATTAAGATGAGGCATTAAAATTACTGCACTTTAAATATTAAAGGATTAAAATTCAATTACTATAAAACACAATTATAAAATGCTGCTGTTGCATAACAGCATCATAAATCTTATATAAAGGAACATATTTAGCATCGCAATTTGGATCATTTCCCAGAAGAGAGAGTATTGAAAACAATAGAATTTTATTTTCTTTTCTAGTGGAGCCCAAACATCAGATGTTTGGTTGTCATTCAGAGTTCTTCAAAAAACACGAGTGCTACTAAATGCTAATACAACAGGCCCAATTCCAGATGGCCTGTTAAATTTATGGGACTGAAAGCATCGTGCAATGCAAGCCACACCCAGACAAGCAGCAGAGGGGCCCGTGAGAACCTTCAGAAAGGCTTTCTTTTGAAATGTTTTTAGAGACACAGTGTGGCTCTGTCACCCAGGATGGAGTGCAGGGGTGCCATCCTACCTCACCGCAGCCTTGAGCTCAAGTGATCCTCCTGCCTCAGCCTCCTGAGTAGCTGAGACTGCAGGCGTGCACCACTGTGCCCAACTAAATTTTCTTTTTTGGTAGAGATGAGGTCTCACTGTGTTGTCCAGGCTGGTCTTGAACTCCTAGCTCACGCCATCCACCTTCTTCAGACTCCCAAAGTGCTGGGATTACTGGCATGAGACACCATGCCTGGCCAAGAAAGGATTTTTTTTCCCCTTCTTTCTGTCATTTTTATAATTCAGCACTTGTGTTTTGTACCTCATGGTTTTGGCTGAGTTAGAGGTTGTCACTGGATTTCTCATGGGACTGACTGGCATACATCCTCAGCTTGGACACCAGGCTTCTGAAGGCGAAGTCTTTGGAAGTGTTAAAACAACTACCTTGCTGTCCTTCATGCCCTTTTGTGTGGGCAAACCCAGCTAGGCACATTAAATAATGAGGCTCAACAAAACAAGGCCTGGTTTATCGGGTGCACAGGGTCAAAGGAGATGAGTTTGTCTCCTTTTTTTCCACTACTCATTTTCATCATCAGCTGTTTTCTTTCTGTAGGGAGGCAGCACTTGGTGACAGATCCTTTATCTCGGACCAGAGCTCTGATATCCTTAGTTCCTTTCAGAAATTCTGACATTTTTACTCTAAGAGAGGAATCTTCAGGTATATCTGAGTATTTGAATTCAGTATGCAAACTGGTGCAAACTCAGACTGTGCTAATGGGTGATGGTTCGATGACATTCTCCAGTGCTGTGGTTGCAGATGGGAGAGCTTACTTATCACAGCCTATCAGCTTCTTCACTGTTCAGTCAAACTCTTTTGAAAAAGTGAAGTGCTTTCTTGAAGTGCTTTAGCAAATCAAAGTTTCAAACATTGAATAAAATAAGAAAATTTATATCTGATGTACTAAAAATAGTAGGCCCATTCTGGGCCTAAACCTTCATACCAATCATCCAATCACAATTACATTCTCCAAGGAGAAGTAATAAGAAAAGATTCTTTCAAAAGCCTTATTTGCAGCCACTTAGGAACAAATTTTAAGTAGCTGATGCAAGAATAAACAGATTTTAGGCTTCATGATATACAAAGTTTGAGGGTTCCTATGACCACCACCACTTCTGACACTAACTGCAAGGTGAGGGATCTCCAGGACCATCCCCAGGTTTATAACTCACTAGAAGGACTCAGAACTCAGTCAAGCCACTTATACTCATGGTTAGAGTCTACACAGAAAGAAATGCAGATTACAGTCAGCCTGGGGGGAAGTGCATACGGCAGGGTCCAGCAGTCAGCAAGCCAGGTGGCTCCCACTGTCCCCTTCCAGGGAAGTTGTGTGGATAGCTCTTACTCCTCTCAGCAAGATGGATGAAAATATACTTGGAGAACTGCCAATCAGGGAAGCTCACCTGGGCCTCAACGCCCAGAGATTCCACTGGAGATTTGTCTTGGAGACATGGTCAAGTGCAAATGTGACTGGTTTAGTCTTAGTCCCTCCAGAGGTCAAGCTGATACCTGCCATGGTCTGAAGGTGCCCCCATAGTTCATATGCTGAAATGTAATCACCAATATGATACTATTAAGAAGTGAAACCTGGCCGGGTGTGGTGGCTCATGCCTTTAATCTCAGCACTTTGGGAGGCAGATATCCCGAGGTCAGGAGTTTGAGACCAGCCAGGCCAACATGGTAAAACCCCTACTAAAAATACAAAAGTTAGCTGGGCGTGGTGGCAGGCGCCTGTAATCCCAGTTACTCAGAAGGTTGAGGAAGGAGAATCACTTGAACTCAGGAGGTAGACGTTGCAGTGAGCCGAGACTGCACCATTGCACTCCAGCCTGGGCGACGAGAGTGAGACTCTGTCTCAAAAAAAAAAAAGAGAAAAGAAAGAAAAAGAAAAAGGTGAACCCTTAGGAGGTGATTAAGTCATGAGAGTAGATCTCCCATGAATGGGATCAATGCCCTTATGAAAGAATTATGAGGGAGCTGTCTTGATGTCTCCCTCCCATCTGCCCTCCACCCTCGGCCATGTGAAGACACAGCAGCAAGGCACTGTCTAGAAATGGAGAGGGCAGCCCTCAGCAGACACGGAACCTGCTGTCACCTTGATCTTGGACTTCCCAGCCTCCTTAACTATGAGAAAGAATTCCACTATTTATAAATTACCCAGTCTTGGGCATTTTGTTATAGCAGCACAAATAACCAAGACAGCCCCAGCCACAAATCACACGATTTGTCTAGACTACATGGTGTAACCCAGGGCCCCATCACAGGCCACGCTGTCAGCATAAACTAGCCGAAGTGGCCCAGGGACTCCAGGTAAGCAAAGACGTTCATATCAAGCAGGACATTCCCTTTCAGGAGCTGGGGGAAAAGGTTTGCTCCTTTTTGGGGGCAAAGTTAACTCTTTCCTGCTGGATAATATATTAGCAAAGTAAGTTAAGCACTACTGACGTTTATTGTGTGCCTATTATGTTTCAACTTTATGCTGAATTTCAGTCACTATGGCTGATCATATGGTAAAATGTGTCTCCATGGCCAGCCCTTCATAAAAGCCCTGGACATCCAGGTTCAAACTGGCTTCCCTA
Source organism: Cacajao melanocephalus (assembly GCA_963573385.1). Lineage (NCBI taxonomy): Eukaryota > Metazoa > Chordata > Mammalia > Primates > Pitheciidae > Cacajao > Cacajao melanocephalus. The sequence continues at coordinate 106,751 of CAUYLG010070691.1, forward strand.
AGCGGAGACATTTGACCCATGCTAGAAAGAAAGCACTCCTGTGTAGCCCAGGATAGGCGTGGCCTCAGAAGCCAGTGCTGGCCACTCTGAACTCCACTCAATGCATTTTTCCTCACCGGTTGCTGTTGCTCTGTATCCCTTTACTACAATAAACCTTAGCAATAAGTGTCATCTGCTCTTTAGCCTTTTCAGTTCTTTCAGTAAATGAACAAACCTGGAAGTGGTCTTGAGACCCTCAAACAGAACTAAACCTATGCAGTCTTCTCTTTAAAGTCACTAATTTTTGTCACATGATTGATATCAATGTTCAACATTTTATGCTTCAAAAAATAAACAATATGACAAAGAAATCCAGTAACACTAGAAAAGAAGAGAATTTTAGTGTCCACAGAAAACTCACTGTTGGCAGACATAGCCCACTCCCATGGATGCCTCAGAACACTCAGTATTGGTGGCTGTGTAGTGCACTCCCACGGACGCTTCATTTGGGGAATATCGTATAGGTTAAAACTTTGGGCAAATGTTGTCTTCCAGAATGTTTTCGAATGATGGAAACAGAATGGGAATGAAGACTGTCCATTCCCATAAAGATGACTCATTCTTTTTCCTCTCAGGGAGTTACTCCTGTGGCCTCAAAGCTAATTCAATGTGTGGGTCTTCTTTCTGACGGGCACCGGGTAACGGAGACATTCTTCTTGGCCTTGAGTATCGACTCAGCAATGGTGAGCAGCATGTGTGATCCGTGGAGGAGCCGGTATCCAGGGAAACCAGTGTTTAGATGCTGTGCATGCCCTTCACGCGGGGCTTAGAAGGTGAAGCCCCTGCATGGAGACTTTCTATGCTTTTCCACAAAACTTAAGAGTTTGGATTTTTAAAAAAATTAGAGTGGAACAAAACAAGGCTCCTCAACTTTTCTGAATGAGCAGAGGGTAAGAAAGGGTCAAACATCCACAAGCCATGAGCACATTTACTTACCACACAGAACTGTTTATTTTATGTATTTCCTTGGTGCTACTTTTGCTTTTTAGCCAAACACTTTAGTTTTTCTTTGTCACATAGTTTTGTGAAGAAAATGTGACAAACTATAAAGGTAGTCAAAGAATCCTGCCTGTACCTCTTTAATAATCACCAGCTTCTTACTGTTAGTTCATATATAACCTTTTCCAGCTTTATGGAGGCATAATAAGTTACATATATTTAAGGTGTAAAACTTGACATTTTGATATACGTATATGATGTGAAATGATCACCACCATCAAACTAATTAACATGTCAATCACCTCTCATGGTTACTAGATTTTGTGTTGTGAGAACTCTTTAAGATCTACTCTCTTGGCAAATTCCAGGTGTGCAACAGGCATTATTAACCAAAGTCACTGAGTCTCTAGAACTTACCCAACCCGCACAACAGAAACACTGAACTCTTTCACAGACATCTCCCCATTTCTTTCACACCCCAAGTTCAACTTTTTTACATTTCACTTATGAATGAGATCATACAGTATTTGTCTTTCTGTGTCTGGATTATTTCACTTACATGGCTACATCTGATAGCATCTTTTCTTTTTCCTGCATTTTCTTAGTGAGATTTTATTTTAATAATTTAAAAATCTGTCTTTTGGGCCGGGCGCAGTGGCTCACGCCTGTAATCCCAGCACTTTGGGAGGCCGAGGTGGGCAGATCACGAGGTCAAGAGATCAAGACTATCCTGGCCAACATGATTAAACCCCATCTCTACTAAAAGTACAAACGTTCGCCGGGCGTGGTGGCACGTGCCCGTAGTCCCAGCTACTTGGTAGGCTGAGGCAATGGAGAATCGCTTGAACCAGTTGGCGGAGGTTGCAGTGAGTCGAGATTGTACCATTGCACTCCAGTCTGGGTGACAGAGGGATACTCTGTCTCAAAAAAAAAAAAAAAAACAAACTTTCATTCTATCTGAGTAATCTAACTCAAAGCCTATTCAGAGGAAAAAGAAAGAAGTTGAGGGAAGGAGTATTCTAAAAAAAGAATTTGCAGAGCCATGTGTACCATCTACAGAAATCCTTCATTGAAGTAGTTGATTTGGTGATTTGGTGCCTTGACAGCCTTGGCTATTACACCCAGAATGGTAACACCCCAGAGTTTAAGTGGAAAACAGATGATGATTTTTCTTAAAAAAATCAAACATTCGAAATATATGTCTCTTGGAGTAATTTTAATACGTCAAATAAATTTTGTTCTTCCAGTCTATCCTACAAATTTTTGTTCAGCAAGTTTCCGACCCATTTTTCAGAACAGAAACTTGGCATGTTGCGATTCTAAACATCAGCGATCAAAGCTCAGCTCAACGTGGTTTTGAGCCACCCTTCCGTTACTTGAGTGTGAGGTGACTACCTGCCAACCATTTCTCCTTTAGTGAAAATAATAATGGGCCGTCCTTATGTTTAAGTGGACGAAGCTGTCCATGTGGTGTTCATGATTTGGCTATGGAGGAGTTGTTGAAAGTCTCAGTAATTCTCCCTATTTTCTACCTTGCATGCTATGACACTTGGAGGCTCCATCCTTTGGTAACAGCAACTTGCATGGCTTCTTGTGAGTGCAAATAACTCTAGGCTAGGCAGCCAGGAGCGAAGGGCACCACGCGGAGACCATGTGGAACCATTTATTCCTTGATGTTCATCAGTTTAACAGAAAAAGACTATGCTAGACAACTGAGATGGCTTGAAAGGGATATGAAAAACAAAGCTGGAAGAACCAAAGGTAAAAATATCGAAAAGCCTGAGAGCCAGGTGGTCATGAAAGCTCAGTGACTGTTATATGGTGTGAGGAGTACCTGGAAAGCTGGGATCAGTCAAGGACAGGACCCTTGAGAAGGCCAGCAGGTAATGCAGGGCCAGAGCTGGAAGAGGCAGGAAGTTCAGGGGCACTTTGTGTTTAGGCAGAAGGTAAATCAGACTGTGATTAATGAGCCCTTCTTCATTTCCAAGGATGAAGACCTATCATACCGACGTGGTGGTTGAAAAACGAATTGCAACACAATGACAGATATTCACGTTAGGAGAGGGGCAGTGCCTGTGCATTCAGGATCAAAAACGCAGGTGTAACATTCCTGCAGATAGAGGCATCTCCTACCATGGTCCACTCAGCCTGAGCTGCCAGCCCGCCCAGCGGCACCCCCTTCCCCACCCCCGCTGCTACAAAGCCCGGAGTTGTCATGGCAACCACTTCCTGAGACTTGACACTCATGCCTGCAGACTATGGGTCCTGACTTAAATGATTTCATTTTTTTAAAAGACATAAATTGATAGTGCAATAAAATCTAGTTTAAAGATTGCTTCCATCTGTGCCACAATTGCTCTGGAGGTTTCCCCTCCCCCAGGTGGAAAAAGAAAACATTTTATTTTAGGTAAAAACAATGCCTTTAAAATTATTATTCATGTGTTTACCAACTTATTCCTTAATGCACTCTTTCTCTAGAAGCTAACGGGGGATGTGGGACTCTCTGGGGCTCACTCTGCTGCACAGGCGAAAGCCTCACTGGTGGGGGCCACTGGATGGTGCCTGTGGCCAGGGGTGGCTTGGCTGCACTGTGATGGCTGAGTGAGTCACATCCTCAGATTCGGGGCTGGAGCCTGTCCCTGTGGAGGGCCCTACTGCTGCACCCTTGCTGCGTCCAGGTAACCCCTCCTCAGGTGCACAGGGGTCAAGAAGAGCCCAGATGGCCAGGCCTGCTTCCTGAGGCCATGCACCTCTCCTCCTGCCCTGGACGGCCTTGCTGTGTTTTGTCTCTTAGTGTGAAATTGATTCCCTTCCCATTTCCCCCTCACTGCATCAGAGCAGCACCATCTTCCAGTACTGCCACTGTGGCCTGGAGTACTTCTCACTGGAGCCAGCAGTGGGCTCACAGGGTCCCCCAGCTAGACCAGGGATGTATTTATTTGTTAAATGTCAGTAGTTTTTTGGGGGAACAGGTGGTGTTTGGTTACATGGATAAGTTGTTTAGCGGATTTCTGAGATGCTGATGTGCACTTGTTCCCCCTCCCACCCTTCCCCCCACCCCAGAGTCCACTGTATCATTCTTATTTAGGAATTTAAAACAACAATGATGAATATGCCAAGGGATCTAATGCATAAAGCAGACAACACACAAGAACAGACGGGCAATATAAGCAAAGGGATGAAAATTCTAAGAAAGAACCAGAAAGAAATGCTCCACACCCAAAGCACTGTCAGAGCCATGAGAAATGCCTTTGAGAGGTTCACCAGGTGATGGACACAGCTCAAGAGAAACATCTCTGAGCCTGAGAAGTTAGAAATAGAAAACTTTAAAACTGCAAAGGAGAAAAAAAAACAGAAATAATGGAACAGAATATTCAAGAACTATGGGACAACTACAAAAGGGGAAACACAGGCACAATGAGAATATGAGGAGAAAGAGAAGAGAAAAGAAAACATCTTTAATACTTATTTAAAGTTACTTTACTTTTAATAATAATTTTAATGATTAATTTAAAATATTCACTTGACAATTTACCCAAATTAATGTCAGACATGAAATCACAGATCCAGGAAGCTCAGAGGACCTCAAACAGGATAAATCTGAACATAGCACTTTTACTCTCCTGAATATCAAATGTAAAGAAAAAAAAATCCTGAAAGAAGCCAAAGGAAAGGAAATTGCTGTTATTCTGAAGACTTTGATGCCTACTTTAGAGAGCCAGGAGGACAGTGTTGTCCACGCTTCTGAAAAACACAGGCAGGAAAATGATGATAAAGCAAAGATATTTCAGCAGGAGAATGTCGGAACCACTCTGGACAGTAGACGTTCAGAGTCTCTGATGTGGGAGATGCCAACTTATGAGAGTGTGGTCTCTGTGATGCCAGATAACTGAGTTCCAACCATGCGGTTAAGCAAAACTATGCATAAATGCCAATAAATTCAAGGTATTCGTTGGGTTAAGTGAATACTTCCTTGTTACCAAGTCCTCCCTAGTCCCTGGATTTTCTGAGAGTTCCCCATCTCTAAATGTTTGTTTCATTTGTTTAAAATAAGTAGCAGGACCTTTCCACTTAAAGCATCACGATAGGTAGAGTCTGGGCCTCTTTCAGACTTGGAAGAAATCTGTCTTCCAATGAAACCCCTCCAGGCTGTTGAGAACCCTGAACAAAGAGTATCTGCCCACAGAGGTGACCTGAGAGCACAGGCAGGTGACAGCAAGAAAAGCCAGAAAGGGAGAAACCATGAGGGCTTCAGGACATCCACGAATCAGAAAGATAACATGAACTGATCCCAAGGCGAGAGAAGAGGTAGAGAGAAAATGTTGACACCATTTGCTTAAAAAATACTACACATACTTATTTCACAAACTTTAGACAGCTTGAGAATAAAACGCTGGTTCAGTATAGGTTACCCAGTGTTCGAATCAGTAATTCTACATAGGCACTGAAATATCTATAATTCCTTCACAATTCAGAAGAAAGGCTCTGAGCATTAACATCTCTAAGGAATTCCACCTTGCACATTTTATCCATACAAATTTAATTTTCTAGAATAAACCAGAGACCTAACAGATGCCGGGTAGAGCACTTTATTCAAATTAGTCCTTCTAAACATGAACATTAATTAACTGAAAATATTTGAGAGAAAAACAGAAATGTAGAAAAATTGGTATCTCATTCCTTCTTTCCAAACCAAAAAAAAAAAAAAAAAAAAGTTGTTGAAAAGATGAAAAGGGTGCATCTTGAGTTAGACATAACTGCAAAATTACAGCCTTGGATGAATAAATAATTTTATTCTATGAGTGAGCTTCAGCAGCTGGGACTGACATTCTCAGCTCCCTCTGCAATTCTCCATCTTAAAATCAACCACAACTTGTACACACCAATCTGAATGCATTTTTAAAAATAAGGACCCAATTAAATGTGAAAGTATGCATTTAAGGTATCTACTCAAATGTCATAAGCTCTAACTACAACTTGAAAATAATGATTTTTTGGGGGTGTGCTACATTAAGCACAGGGGACAGCTCATTTCTAACGTTATCACACATGTTAACAGGTTTTTCTTTTCATAACATCTTATTTTCCCCCTAAACTATGCAATCTGCATATTAATTGTAAATCTCTCTCTAATGCCTCTAACTCTAGTGAAATTTGTTGTCCTCTAATTGACCGTATTAACCTCGGTCAAGCTTTTCCTTTACATTTTTTGCCTTAACTAATGGCAAAGTTGAGATGTATAGTCTTAAAATAAAATGATATGGTAGGCTTCTTGTAATGACTTTATTAAATATACTTTAATTGTGAATTAGTATAAATAAAAATCTCCTGTAACAGTACATTATTATGTATAAAACTTTTTTCTAAACGCTGAAAAAATGGATAAGGTATGGTTTATGATTTATTTATTGGCTCCTTTGCTGTTTGTTCTAAAGAGATTGTGCATCTTTTCATTTTTTTTTTGGTTGCTTTGACTTGAAAAAAGAAATATAAAACAAATGTAGACATGACATCAAAAATAACTTTGTCATTTATTATATTTATTTCCACAGTGATTTGCAATAAACAGGAAGCAAAGAAAACTGTTACCTTACTGTGAATTTTTTTAAGAGAGCAAATATATCATTTGTAACTGGACATGCAAGGTTAAAATCTGGAGTAAAAAATGCTGAAAAAAATTAATTTTTTATTTCCTTAAGGGAAGTCATAATATTTGTTTTTTCCTTCAAAGAAATGATTTATGATACAAAATCCTAGTCCTTAACCGAGCTGGTCCAAGAAGAAAGATGAAAGTCAACGCAAGTATGAAGCACGCACGGTGGCTTTGCATTAGAATGTTCAGCACAAAGGCCTCAGACCACTCTGTCTCTTCCATGTTCACGTGTGTGAGCTGCCAAGAACATCTGATTTCTTCTTCCCATTTTTACCATCTGCCTCTAATCCATGAGCTTAGTTCACTGATTTATGTTATGTGACTGGATGACACAATATAAACATGCTTTATTTATTTAGGACACAGTCAAAGAACAACCTGAATGAGTATCAGATAATTATGCTGACTGAAAGTAAGCCAACTCAAAAAGGTTCCATCTGTGCTTTTACACTGTTGGTGGGAGTGTAAATTAGTTCAACCATTGTGGAAGACAATGTGGCAATCCCTCAAGAATCTAGAAATAGAAATACCATTTGACCCAGCAATATATGCCCAAAGGATTATAAATCACTCTATTATAAAGACACATGTACATGTATGTTCACTGCGGCACTGTTTACAATAGCAAAGACTTGGAACCAACCAAATGATAGACTGGATAAAGAAAATGTGGTACATATACACCATGGAATACTATGCAGCCCTAAAAAAGGATGAGTTCACGTCCTTTGCAGGGACATGGATGAAGCTGGAAACCATCATTCCCAGCAAACTGACACAAGAACAGAAAACCAAACACCACATGTTCTCACTCATAAGTGAATGTTGAAGAATGAGAACACATGGACACAGGGAGGGGAACATCACACACTGGGGCCTGTTGGGGGGTGGAGGGGCTAAGGGAGGGATACCAGGGGGTGGAGCGATAGCAGAGAGGGTGGAGGGATTTGGGAGGGATAACATTAGGAGAAATACCATCATGGTATGTGCATAACTATGTAACAATCCTGCACGAACTGCACATGTACCCCAGAACTTAAAGTATAATTTTAAAACAAAGTTTCCATCTGCTATTATACAATTTATCTATGCTTGAAATGCCAACATTATAGAAACAGAGAACAAATTAGTGATTTCCAGGGATCAAGGACAGGAGGGAGTGAATGTGGCTAAAAAGAGGCAGCAGGAGTGATCCTTACGATGGTGGAGTGTTCTGTGTCTTGACTCTCTCAGTGTCAATGTTTTGGTATTATACTATCCTTCTGCAAGACGTTACCACTGGGGGAAATGAGGGAAGGGTACATGGAAGCTCTCTGTATTACTTTCTACAGCTGCATGTGAACCTACAGTTATCTCAAAATAAAAAGTTTAATTAAGAAACTTCTATGACTGAAAAAAGTGAAGGAGAAATACAGACCCCCAGACACACAAAAAGTTAGGAAATAAAATGGCAGCAGACCTGCCCAGAAAAATACATGAAAAGAAGTTCTTTAAGCAGAAGAAAGTTTTTTTTCAAATGTCAAAATTAAACCTACGTAAAAGAAAGAGCACTGGAGAAAAAAGAAATTAAGGTAAAGTAAAATCTTTTATTTTTCTTATTCACAATTGATCTAAAATGTAACTATTTAAAGCAATAATCGTAACAATGTACTGGGTGATGAGGCATCAGCCACATAAGGAACAAGAGAGAGAAGCTGGGGATACTCCGGGGAAAGGCACCTGCAGTACATGTTGAATGGTACGGTGTTATTGAAGGGGAGCTTAGTTTATTTAACATGTATATTGCAAATCCTTTGGCAACCACTTAAAAACACAGGTATATACTAAGAGAGAAGCAAAACACAAACTCATGTAAAAGCCTTTGAAAATCCTCTCCATGAAAGCAATAAGAATACTGGTAACAGCAGCAAGAAAAGTTAAAATCAAGTGATTCAGAACTTTGAAAATTAACCAGACACTTGCAACAGTTGAAGCAGTGTTCGTTCAGGAAAAATGGCTGGATCTCAGTAACACAAGGAAGCTATGTGGCATTAAGTATTTTAAGTTGGCCAATTCTCATTCCCCATTTCTTACTTCTGTGACAACCTTGAAATTGAGCGATTTTATAACTATGGTAACCATGAAAACCAGCAACCTAGCAACAACCAGAGTGGGCAGAACGGGTTAGGAGATTTGGAGGATGGTTTGGCCTGAATCAGAGCTCGTTCAGTGAAGAAAGCCATATCCACAGAGTGTTTGTGCAAAACTATTAGCCACAGGTGTTTAACGCCCTGGATGCCTGAGGTGGTGATGCTAGTTGGGCAAGCAAGAGGCTGATGAAAATCTTTAAATAAATACCCTGGAGGCTTAGACTGTAAATACGGTGCTTTGAAAAGCTCTAATATATAACTGCACATCTATAAGGGCATGCTCACGTGCAGGGCTGTAGGCATGCCCAGAAAAGACACAAAAGACCCTAATGTCTCATATCTGATGGATTTTCAATCTCTGTGAAAGACGAACTGAAGAATGAAGGTTAAGGCAGGCCTGTAAACAGAAGGTATTCCATCACACACACACACACACACACACACACACACACACACACACACACACACACACCTGCCAAAGCACTCAAAGCATTCTCTCTCTCTCTCTCTCTCTCTCTCTCTCCCTCCCTCCCTCCCCAACCTGCTCAACAAAGTGCTGAAAGAAAAGGACTGGTAGTCAAGAATTCTATAGTCAGCAAAATACCTCCGAAAAAAAAATGAAGGAGAAATTAAGACATTCTCAGGTAAAGTAAAACTGAGAGTATGTTATTAGTAAACCTTCTCTACAGGAAATACTAAAGGTTAATAAAAGGATACTAGACAGTACCTTGAATTCACAAGAAGAAGGAAATTGTCAAATGTCAGTCAATATAAAATAAGAAATTAAATATATAATGTTTAAACCTTCTGGAAAAGAAGGCTGCATGTTCTGATAGCTTTAATGGAGGGTTTAATGAATATTAGCATCAATTCTAATATTTGTCAGAAACTAACATGGATGAAACAGTTCCCACAATATTTTATAAGGTCAATATCACCTAAATATCAAGCTAGACAAAAAAAGTACGAAAAAACCCTACAGTACCTTTTATAATTGAGATGAAAAATGATTTAAAAAATGGTAACTTGAATCTAGCCATTTATAAGAAGGACTACACAACCACCAAATGGGGTTTATTCTAGCAGTAGTTCAAGGATTAAAAATCAATGTTATCAACCATAACAACAGACTAAAGAAGAAAAACTAACATAATCTTATCATTTGATAAATAAATGCTTTTGACAAAATTTAATATTGACTTATAACTAAAACTCTTAGAAAATTAGGAATAGAGAAAAACATTCTTGATTTTATGAATAAGACATTTCATCTAATATCACACTTCATGGTAGAAGACGAAGCGCTTTATCCCCAATTTCAGCAGCAAGGCAAAGATGTCCATTCTTACCACTCTAGCACAGTGCTGGAAGTTTTAGCCAGTACCGTCAGACACAAAAAGGAAATCAAAGTCACACAGGCTGGAAAGACAGAAAACACTCTCTAATTGTCTACATACAAAAATCCCCAAAAATCTATGTAAAAAAACTAACTCCTAGAACTAATGACTAAGTTCAGCAAGGTCATAAGATACCAGATCAAGACATAAAAATCAATCATTTTTTCTACATACTAACAAGATATAAATAATGGAGGGATGCACTGTTTTCCTGTTTTGTAAGACTCAGTATAATAAAGATGTCAATTATCCCTGGTTCTTTACAAAATTCCAGCTAGACTTTTTTTTTTTTTGTACATAAGATAAGCTATTCCAAAAGTTATATGAAATGGTAGAGTAATTTGACTAGCGAAAACAATTTCAAAAAAGAATTAAAATAGGGGGAAGCACTCTACCTGATGTTAAGATTACATATATAGCTACAGTAATTGAGACAGTTTGCTATCGGTGGAGGGTACATATACAGATTAATGAAACAGAACAGAGACTTCATAAGTAGATTCAAATACATCTAAGAGATTTTTTTTTTTTTTAACAAAGGCGCAAAAGTAAGTCAATGGAGGAAGGATAGCTTTCTCAACAAATGGTGCTTGAAAAACTGAACATTCATAGCCCCCCACACCAAACCTTAATCTATACTGAATACCATGCACAAAATTTAATTCAAAATAGATTTAAATATAAAACTATAAAAATTTTGGGAAAATGTGGGAAGAAATCTTTCAGACAGCAGTCTAGACAATGAGTTTTTAGGTATGATATCAAAAGCAAGATCCATAAAAGGAAAATATAAATTGGATTTCATCAAAATTAAAATTTTGCTCTGTCAAAAACTCTGTTATAAGGATAAAAGATAAGCTACAGACATATTTGGAAAAAATATAGAATATTTTCAATCTACATATCTAATACAAGTCATACCTGGAATATAAAAAGATCTTATATTACCTTATGACGCCTACAAGCTGCACAACGCTGTGATTTTTTTTCCAACTTTTAAAACTTTGCCTTTTAACAAGAACAACACATGTTTTAGGTTAGACTGTCCCTAGGCAAAGGCTACAAGGCAAAATGGTTTCTCTTCCAGGGTTTTCTACGCCTTTGCTGTCTCCTTAAGTCTAGAAACTTTTCTCTACATAAACACCCAGCTTAGACTTTTCCAGTGTCACAGCCGAGAAAAGAAACTGCCAGGTAAAATCCACAGGCTTGAGAATCACCTGGATGAAGGTGCAGGTAACCTTCTCACCAGGATGATAGGCATGTAAGTGCTGTGTGATTCTGAAGCACCCATGAGCATCCCACGGTTGAGATGGAGGTCTGGGCACGAGGTCAGCGTCTGGAAGAGGCTGCCATAGGGAAGGGAGTAAGGCGGCGCTGAGCACTATGAGAAAAGCTCTCCAACAGGGGACCAGCATTTCCAGGGGAGGACGAGAAACAAGGGAAGGCTGGAAAAGGGCTGAGGAGGGGCCACTAAGGCTGCAGGTAGGTGAGGGAGGAACATGGAGAGCTAGTCTGGAAGCCAAGAGATAAATCAGCCCAAAGGAGGGGAGGGGAGCCACACACACCAATGTTGCAGAGACAAAGGGTCTCCTGAAAGGTGGGTCTGGAAATAGTTGCATTGTGTAGAAATTCATTTAATTGGCTTATTTTAAACATTGTTTCTGTCAAGATGATTTATGACATCTTAAAATATCTTCAAGCTCGATGATAGGGCACGAAGTTGCAGCACCACCCAAGGTCTTAAAGCGCATTACCAGCAGAAACTCAAAGAAGGCCACGGCTCCAGTTTCCTGTCTTATTTGAGGGTTTAGCTTATAATATGTGCAGGCAAACAGACTTGGTGGCATCTGGAAGTCTGAAGGCAATTACAGTTCAGCAGGTGTCTTGAGCAGGAGAAACTCTACTGTCCTCTGCAGTCACCCTGAAGTAGAAAACACCACACTGGGATTCTCTGGAATTCCGAAATGTGGCAGACCCATGGCTCTCACAGCTGTTACTGCTGCTGCATTTCTTACCTTCTCACCTGCTTTGGTCACGGGTTTGCTTGTGCCAATGTTCATTATGATAATAGGATCCATATGATATGGATATGATAACAGGATCCATAGGTCCATTAATGGAAATAATTTCAGAACTATAAAGGAGCCATTCCTGCCTCTCCTAAGGGATTTTGAGACCTGGTTTCTGGGTGTAGCTCAGCAACCAACTAGCTGCATGATCGCTGGCTATTCATTAATTTTCTGGAAGCAGTGTTCTCAACTATATTTTCATTTATATGTGTCACTAATATTCAACACATGTGGGGGCTCTTACTAAAAACACAGATTCCAAGGTCCCAGGCCAGTCCTCTTAAAATGCAATTTCTAGGACTCGGCAAAAAGTCCCTGGAACCTGCATTTAATTATTTTCCAGTGTTTCTGATTCTATTGTTATAGAACCGCTGGTGTAAGATTCCACCCAGATCTAGCGTATGATTTTTAAAAGATTTTATTTTTTAGAACGGTTTTCGAGTCACAGCAAAATTGAGAGGAAGTTACAGAGATGCCCCATGGAGGCCCCACCCTACATGTGTGTGGTCTCTGCATGATCACATCCCACACCGGAGTGGGGCATTTTCTACTACTGGTCCATTGTTGTCACCCAGAGTCCACAGGTCACAGTAGGCTCACTGTTGGTGTGTACATTCTGTGGGTATGTACAAATGTATGGCACGTATCCACTGCTACAACATCATACAGAGTAGTTTCGGTGCCCAGAAAATCCACCTATCCATCCACTTTCCTCCTACCCTGCCCCATCCCCTGGCAACCACTGCTGTCTACATAGTCTCAAGTGTTACCTTTTTCAGAATGCCACACAGTTAGAATCACACAGTTTTAGCCATTTCAGCTGGCTTCTTTCACTTAGTAATATGCATCTAATATTCATCCATGTTTTTTAATGGCTCGATGACTCATTTATTACTAGCCCTGAATACTATTCCATGGTCTGGGTGTACCAGAGTTTACTTATTCATTTACCCACTGAAAGACATCTTGCTTATTTCCAAGTTTTGGTGATTATGAATAAAGCTGGCACAAACATCCACATGCAGGTTCCTTGGGCAAATATCAAGGAGTGTAACTGCTAGATCACAAGGTAAGAGTCTGTTTAGCTTTGCAAGAAGCTGCCAAACTGTCTCCAAAGTGTGCTACTGCATTTCCACCAGCAGTGCATGAGAGCTCCTGCGGTTCCATATCCTCGTCAGCATTTGATGGTGTCAGCATTCTGGATTTTGACCATTCCAGTAGGTGTCTGGTAAGTGACAGCCAATTATTTTCTAAATAAACATTTGCTTTAGAATCAGGCACAGTGGCTCACACCTGTAATCCCAGCAGTTTGGGAGGCTGAGGCTGGGGATCACTTGAGGTTAGGAGTTGGAGACCAGCCTGACCAACGTGCTGAAACCTTGTCTCTATTAAAAATACAAAAGTTAGCCAGCTGTGGTCATGTGCATCTGTAATCCCAGCTACTCAGGAGGCTGAGGCAGGAGAATTGCTTGAACCCGCGAGGTGCAGGTTGCAATGAGCCGAGATTGCGCCACTGCATTCCAGCCTGGGTGACAGAGCCAGACTCTGTCTCAAAAAAAAATTGCTTTAGAATAATTTCAGATTTACAGAAAAGTTTCAAACACAGCACAGAGATCCTATCTACGTTTGACCCTTTCCTCCTATTGTTAATTTTCCAACACCCTGGTACATTGACAGAACCAACAAACTGCATTGGTGTACTACTCTGTGATAGCTCTAGACTTACTGAGTTTTACTAGTACCCTCTTACTGTTCTAGAATCCAGCCTTGGATCCCACTGTGATGATGTGTTATGTGTCTTCAGTTTCTTCCAATCTGTGAGTCTCTTCATCTTGCCTTGTTTGTGACCACCTTGACAGTTTTGAGGAGTACTGGTCAGGTACCCTGTTACATACCCCTTAATCTGGTTTTGCCTGATGTTTTTCTCATGGCTAAACATGGACATGGGTTTGTTGGGTGGCTACCACAGAGGTGATGTGCTATTCTCAACGCATCATATCACACTATCCACATGGCTCACCACTGGTGTGGGTCACCGTGATCACTTGGATGCCATCAGCTTTGTCAGGTCTGTTGCAAAGATGCTTTATTTCCCCAGTTTCATATTCTAGCCTTAAAAAAATCATTAAGTCCAGCCTACACTCAAGTGGGAATGGAGTGGGGTTAAGCTCCACCTCCTAGCAAGAAGTAGCTACAGAAATTATTTTGAATTCTTCTGACAGGAATATTTGTGTATTTTTCTCTCCCCATTTATTTATATATTCAATCATTATATCTGTATGGACTCATGTCTATTTTATTTTGGGGGCTAAATTTCAATACATTTTATTACCAATTTTTTTGAGATGGAGTCTCACTGTGTTGCCCAGATTGGTCTCAAACTCATGGGTTCAAGCGATCCTTTTGCCTCAGCTTCCCACGTCGCTGGGATTACAGGTGCACACCACTGGGCTGGCTTCATTATTAATTTGTTGTTCAAACTGTTTGGCCATTGGGAGCTCCTTTCTTTCTTTTACATGCCCCATCCTTGTGTCTTTCAGCGTTTTCTTACTGCCTGACATGACAGGATGCTCCATTTGCCTATATTTTCCTCTATTTTCCCTACATTCCCTCCCCCAGTCCTCGAATCAGCCATTTACTAAAGGAGTCCTATTTATTTTATAAGAAAATCATATCTAGAGACCAAGATGAGGATGCTGGGTATAATCACTGCTACTGGGTTGTTGCTGCTTCAAAATCCTCTCACCGCACATGTGCGCACATGCACGCACACACACAGAAAACAATCAAACATTATTTACCAATGCACCTACAGATGAACGTTTGGGTTCTCATCAATTTTTCACTAGCACAACATGTAAGCAATGAACATTTTTAGAAGTGTCTTCTTGAATGCATAAGTGAAATTTTACTTGCATATGGTTCTAAGAGTAGAATTGTTTGGACATAGAGGATGTACACCATCAACTTTACTAATCACCCTCAGTGATTTTCCAACTGGCAGCGTAAAGCAATCCTTGATTCCCCACACTTTTAACAAAAACTTCATATTTAGTGGGATCTTTAAAATGTTTCCAATCTAACCGGCATGTCATGCCATCTCAGTTCTGAATAAATTTGTAATTATTTCTTTAATAACAAACGAGGCTGAGCAACATCTCATTATCTTCTGACCATGCATTTAATGGTCATAGAGATATTTGTTTATGAATGTTTCAATTTTATTTATATTTACGTTTTAAATCAACCTGAAATTGATGTCTAGGTAATGTGCAGAGGGATCTTATTTTATTTTACATTCTATACAAAAGAAAGTAATGTCCTACAATGATGCAGCAAACAATGCATCCTTTCACCATGTTTGGAATGCAAGCTTTGGAATGCCGGGTTTCTGGGGAAGCATCACTGTGTCTTTGGGATCTCCACTCCATTCGGTCTGTCCATTTGCTTATTCTATCAATGCCACACTTGCTCTTTTGCTCTCAAACTATCTTAGCTATTCCTGACTCTGTTTTGATGCAAACCACACCCTGACTTGCGAGAACATACCAGTGTAAGAATCTAGGGGGCATGGCAGAGCAAGAAGAGTCATGCCATTTATACAAAAAACGTGCCTTGTGCATCCCACATGGCTGAGACAGGCCAAGAGCACCAGGGCCCCTCACCAGTCAGAGTCAGGAGAGTACACTGAGGGGCAGGGTTTGTTGCCTTTGCTGGGCAGTGGTCTCAAAAGCCCTCAGAGAAGATAGACGTGGCCACCCTGGATGACTATCTGTCACGCAGTGCCAAGTGGGTAAAGTCATCATCCTGGGGGCCAGTGGCAGTGGGTACCCCAAGAAGAGAATGCCTACTGCTGCCCCCTGTCAGCATCATTTTTGTGGCCCAAGCTCATGCCAGTAAGCAGAAAATGTCCACTCACCAGACAGCCCTCCCAGACCCAGCCAGGCCCCAGGACCCCAGGATGATCACATAGGCACAAGCTCCAGATCTACGTGGGCATCCAGTTGATCCCATGTATAGGCAGGAGGTCAGAAAGCAAAGAGCTAGAGGCCAGACAGTGCATCCCAGGCTCAGGGAGCCCAGTGAGACAGCACTGGCATGCTCACATGCTGCTCACAGCCGCCAGGGAGAGACCTGGACAATTTCAAGGTAGGCCTTGCCGGCCCAGCCAACCTGGCTACAAGAGAGGATCTTAAAAGTTTTGGAGAAAGCACTCCAAAGCATGAAGGCTCTTGGGGTAGGAGGCCTGACAGGAGTTCTTTTTTTTTTTTTTTTTTAAGACGGAGTCTTGCTCTGTCACCGGGCTGGAGTGCAGTGGTGCGATCTCGGCTCACTGAAACCTCTGCTTCCTGAGTTCAAGAGTTTCTCCTGCCTCAGCCTCCTGAGTAGCTGGGATTATAGGCATGCGCCACCATGGCCGACTAATTCTGTGCTTTTGTAGAGACGGGGTTTCACCATGTTGGCCAGGATGGTCTCTTGCCCTCCTGATACGCCCACCTCGGCCTCCCAAAGCGCTAGGATTACAGGCATGAGCCACAGTGCCCAGCCGGGAGTTTTTAAAAGCATTTTGAATTCACTCCGTTATCTTCTGAATTCCACCTTCTGAGTTGAGAAGTAACTCTCAGTACAACGACTACACCTTGGAAGGAAATTAGTGTTTTGTCTCTAGGTGCTTTCAAGAATGTTCTGTTGGGTCTGGTTTTCAGCTGATTACCTAGGTGTGTTTAAGTGGCTTTTAATCACATTCTTATTCACCCTGATTGGAGCTTATAGGGGTTTGGAATTTTTGATTTGGTGCCTTTTATCCGTTGTGAAAATTTCTCAGCTCTCACTGCTTCCACCGTTCCTTTTCTCTCATTTTCTTCCTTTTTCTGAACTCTAGTTGCCTCTGTCGGCTCTCTGGTAAAAGAGCATTGCCTGACTGCTACCTCTGCCTCTGTATTTTCCATCCTTTAACTCTTCAACATTTTATTTCAGTCATTTTATTCTGGTCAGTCTTCTACTTCATTAATTCTCCCTTCAGAGTTCTTAAATTTCAGTCTTAATTTTTTTCTTTTATAATTTACTTTCTCTTTATTATTTCTAGTTCACTGTTCAAATTATACATCTTATCTTTTACTTACTTGAACGTTCTTGTGATGGTTCTTTGGCAGTCTGATTGATAATTGCTTTATCACACAGGCTGGACTCCAAGACCCCAGGATGATCACATAGGCACACACTCCAGACCTATGTGGGACGCTCAGCTGACCCCATGTATAGGCAGGAGGATAGAAAGAAAAGAGCCAGTGGCAGATGTGGGCATCTCATCGCGATGATCCCTGTGAGTCTGTTTCTATTTCTCGCTTTCCACTTGTTAGTTGCTTATGGTATATTTTCTCCTTCTCTGTCTGCATTTTCTATTAACTCCAGATATTGAACGTGAAAATTTACAAACGTAATTTGGGACTTAAGACGAAAGTACTTTAGAGGATTTGCATTTCATTGTGGGTAACTAGGAGCACAAGCTCTCCTGGTTCCGCTTAATCTGGTTTTAAGATTGACATAATTTGTTGCTGGGCTTCTGATTCTGGAAGGGCTGGGATATCTCTAGTTTATCCTTACTCACAGGATACATTTCTCGGGGATTCCTACCCCAAATAAGTGGTGTTTGCCAGGCTGACCCCTTGGTGGGCCTTAGACTCATTCTGACCTTAGATTCACAAGGCTGTCAAAAGATCTTCTTAGCCCATAACCCTCCCAGATGCTTAACTTGCTGATATCCATAGAGGAGGTCTGGCCCCAAATGACCATCTTTCTGCTGTTTTTTCCTTTCCTGAACTTGGCCCCTCAAGTCTTCAACATCTTGTTAGCTTTTTAAAACATTCAAGCATTTTTTTGTCTGAGAGGATTAACTGAATTACATGGTCCACTATCACCAGACTCAGAAACCCCATCACAGCTACAAGTTTTCTCTGGTTAGATGGCTTCTGCAAGTAGAATGGAAGAGAGATCGGCTTGAGTATTATTCGTTCAATTGTAAGCACTTAAATTAGTGCCTAAAATTTCACTACTGTGTATTTTTTCTTCTTTAGGAAGCACTGCCCTTTTTCTGTATGACTATTTTAAAATAAAATTGTCAATGTAATAATGGGGTTACCAGCTACGTTTTTAAAAATCCCTGACAGCATAAAAATTCTTGTTTTCTCAGTGTTTGGGCTTGGGGCTAATTGCAGTAAGGCAGACACAGACATATTAGGATTTCATTCAAGGGAATAAATATGTTGAAAAGACATGATTCTCCTCTCTAAAAAAATATTGTTATCCTTTGCTTATTTTTATTTGGTCAATAATGAACACACAATGATGAAGAAGAATTTGTAAATTCCATATGGGATATTTTCTCATCTTAAGCTTTATGAGTCTTGGCACTGTACAGCTCCTTAAAGAATAGTCAATCTAGAGTCCAGCTGGACAATCTAACTGTGGTCACGAGACCATGGAAGAAGGTCAAGACATGGACCTGGTGTTATTTACAAGGAGGCGTTAAATAAAGTTAGAATGTCACGGGGTGAGGGAGTGAAATACCTGCAAGAGATGGAGAAATGTAAATATCTATGTAATTTTCTGTAAACTTATGAAAGAAGTTGAATGCAATCCAGAATCTAGGTTGAGATTGTTTTGGATAAAGCCTGAAAATATTCAAGTACCCATGAAATACTTCAAGGATGAGGAGCTTAATTTTGTTTGTACCTTGGGGCCTGTTTTGCAATCTGATGATACCCATAGAGCCCTGGTTTTTAACAGAATAAAATAAAATACATATGGTAGTTAAGGAATCCAATCACATTGATGTAAATGATAATCCTACTGATAAACTTTTCCAAGCTAGTAACATATGCACCTCGCTGGTGATGCATTAAATGAAACATCTACCAGTGAGCTAAATACTAGAATTTTGATGTAGTAAGGAATGAAAACGGTACTTTGAAATTCCTGCAATTATTGTAATATGATGTGAGCAAATCTATGACTTTCATTAATGAACTGCTGTAGTTTGTGCTTCATTCAAAATTGGAAGTCATGCTAAATTTCAGTTAGAGGTTAGTGGAAATAAAAATGAAATTCTCTTTACATCTAAGTGCAAAGATTCTCTCCAAATTCTGTCCATGGATTACCTGCAGAAGAGGGGATCCATGAAACCCAGGAAAAGACTCTCTGCTTTAGAGGGATGGGTTCAGAATGTTCCAGAATCAATGAAAGGGCCTACTTTGGGGCCAAAAGGGCCACAGCAGGGCAAGCTACGAGGACGGAGCAGGGTAAGCAGAAGGCAGCATCGTCTTCAGCTCCACTGGAGTGTCCGCCAGCAGCTGGGAGGCCAGCCTAAATCCAAGGGAGTGAAGTGGGTCCTTACACATGGGACCGGACAGTAGCAACAGCATCTGGGCAAGGCTGAAGAAGTTGGAGAGCTTGCAGGCCTGGGAAGACAGCACTGGACGTTTATAGAATGCTCTTACTTTATTACGTATGAAAAGGTAACATCTACAGGAGGACTCATTTTATGAATAGGATTAGATCCATGTTTCATTTTACAGTAACAGCAAATCCAGTAATTTTATTGTTGATGATCTAAAAACAAGTTGATACCTATTCAAAGGTCACCCATTTCAAGCTTGGTAAATAAACTCTCCTTCCATGGAAGCTCTGAGTAAAACTTTAGTGTCTCCTTTAGAAATTATTAACTGCTCTGCCAAGACTGGGTGCTTGGTGACTCACTTTTTAAAAATAAACTCTCAGAAGGGATCATCTGATCATATTAGGAGCAGAGAAGGTAGATGAGAAAAACAAGCAAAACTAAGGTGGACAAGAATATTCAGAAGAATGGATGAAAATGCCTGTGACAACACAGAGGCAGAGAGGGAGCCGAGAGACATGAGGTGGACATTCCAGTGGACACAGGTCCACAGAAGATACACTGGCATCTGCCCTAGGAAAGAATGGGCCAGGATGAAAGGAGAGCAGGGCGTGGCTGCTTACTGATGAGGATGACAGCTTTGTGCTCTGATGGGTGAAGCCTGATGGGTGAAGCCTGCTCCTGTGCCTCTTCCCAGGGAGCAGATGGTACCTGTCAGCCTCTCGCCCTTTTCCTGGGCAGAGACTGCTCAGTGATTCAGTGAGAATGGCCAGGAGAACTAACATTTTGGGTGTTATCAAATAGTTAAGTCTTCATGTTGTCCACTTAATTTTTTAAAATCCAACAATTAGCAGCTGAACCTGCAGTCAAAACTTCTTTCTGTGGCGTCACGTCAGCAAGCCCGTTCAGTCTCAGTGTGCATCACAGGCAGGCGGCTGAGAGCCGAGGAATCACGGGTTCCGGTGTCAGAGCACACGCCTGGGAGGTGTGGACTGTGGCTTTCATCTCAATCACGAAGTCACCAAGAATCTTCTGGGAGTACCCATGAAAATAAGGAAGGAGAAAGAAAATATTTAATTTCCCTTTGGATGTGGTATTTTTCCAGGGATGTGCCTATAAAGAGAAAGACGAAGAAAGGACCGTCTTGCCTCCCGTTGTGGATTCTGTAGTTGAGTGAGCCAGCCCTGAGGTCAAATCCATCTTCGTTTTTGAGAGGGCACACATCGCTACACTGGATGCGCATTAAATCAACCAGCCATAGACAATGACAACAGCAATGAAATTTAGACGAGGAAGTTCGCTTTGCGCCAGTCAATTTCCTCTCGGTCTGATAAGCTCATCTGGAGCTTGGAACACTCCACACGTAACCACTGCGGAAAAGCACAAAATCTGCACATCTTCATCTAGTGGTGAGGAATAATGGGGCTATACAGTTCTAAACTCATTTAAAAGTCTGGACTTGTCTCCCCTACATGATTAGTTCTAAGAAAATTAAGTGCTTTCCTAAATACCATTTAAAATGAATAAACAAACATGTGAATGGAAGGGTAATAAAGTGAAAGGAACTAATCAATTTTTAATATCAAATAATGGTATGTCTCTCAATGAATAAAGAAGACAGCATTTCAGTCATTTTAAGACAGTATTTTTAAGCAGATAAATTAACTAGAAACTTTCTTACATCATTGCAAAGGGCTTTGCTAAAGATGGCAAAATAAATGCAAAATGTGAGGTGTCTTGCAAAAAATCTTAAATTGTAAAACTCTCAAATTAACTTATTTATTCTCACAACATAGTTTAAGAAAGAAGGCCCTGAAAGAACATTTAAAAAACGTAATACTGAGTATTTATTTTAATGTTCTAATAACTACCCATTGTTAGGTGGAGGAAAAAGGAATGTTAAAACTCTCAATATCTGGTTTTTGTAGAGAAGAAAAACATCACTTGAAAAATTAGGCATTAGCTTCAGACAAACACCTTCAAAGCAAAGTGATAAAAGATTTAAAATTTATATGTAGCCTTGAAAATAGAGAATAAAAACAAAAATAAAAGGGGCATGCAATAGACACCAGTTTTGATCACCCTCATAGAGAGATATATACAAGAATATCACTCCTGCTTATATCACCGTCATAGACGGATATATACAAGAATATCACTCCTGCTTATATCACCGTCATAGACGGACATATACAAGAATATCACTCCTGCTTGTATCACTGTCATAGACGGATATATACAAGAATATCACTCCTGCTTATATCACCGTCATAGACAGACATATACAAGAATATCACTCCTGCTTGTATCACCATCATAGACGGATATATACAAGAATATCACTCCTGCTTGTATCACCCTGATAGACTGATATATACAAAAATATAACACCTGCTTATATCACCCTCATAGACTGATATATACAAGAATATAACTCCTGCTTATATTTCACCAGCAAGTAAACCCAGATTCATCTGTTCTGGGCTGAAGTTTCCAAAGAGGATCTTAGTAAAATGCAGATATTTAACTTCTGACTCAACGCCGGCCTTTTCTTTCTCTGTTTGAAGATCTGGGTCTACTGTCATCACACAGAGGAAATAACTTTAATAGTCTTGAGGTAGAAAATTGAAGACGTTTTAACAAAATGGACCAAATGCTGAGAGTCAGCCACTGAAATAAAGTACAGACAGTGGTTTCAGTTGAATCTACAATAAAATACTCTCCTTCCTAAGAGTCCCAGGGTCAAGCATGGTAATCAGTCTCTTTAGAAAAAAAACACTTCCAAGTCAAAGGTTTCTACGAATGTCAAAGCTAAAGCTTGTGCCTTTTGATATATTAATTGGAAATGCACTAGGGTTTGAACAAAGGTTACTAGGTACGTCTGGGGAAAGCAAAGGAATTACAAAGGAATCGTTGCCATGTAATTAAAAATTAAATAAGGTACTTGAATACTGATTAACCATAGGGAATGGAGACCCTTATTACGCATCTTAAGCACAGGTTTGAGTCTGGTAGAGAAAGCAGGTGCTCACTTCTACAGCAACCAGAGGGCCCTTTGTTTTCCCTGTTTCAATGGGCAGAACTGACATCCATTTATTTTTCTATTTTTAGTTGAATCACTCCATTTTGTTTTCAGGGTCTTCTAAAAGGCTTTCTGAATGGACTCAGAAGAAGTGTTCAGTAGGAAGCCCGTTATTAATAAATCAACTTACTGTAATTTTAGGTAATAAATAACACATTTAGCTGATGAGGGACTATGCCATTGTTTTAGCTTGTGAGCCTATTGTTCTCTTTTCATTTAGGTTCATGGATGAAAGGAAAGGTCTGTCATTCTAAATTTTCAAAGTTAAGGCTAAAGCACATAAACAATTGCTCTGTTGGTGGGAAGCTTTAGCTCACAATGTGGAAAACAAATTGCTGCCTCACTGTGAGGGATCCAAGCACTCCCTGCCTTGCCATGCGAACTTCCCCTTCTAGGCTCTTACTAATAGTGTGTCTTCTGTCTGAGCTGCCTTTTTTATTTACCTCTGACCATGGTTTTATCTGTAGTTCAAGGACTACTGCGTTCTATTTTTGGAAAAATTCTGCAAACAGTCAGGTACACATTGGCCAGTCAACAAACCCTTTTCTGAACTCAAATATATATACATATTTTTGGCAGTCACGTTCATCATCACAAATCTTAATTATACAATGTATTTTATTGTGCTGTAGAGGGGTGTGTGTGTGTGTGTGTGTGTGTGTGCGCGCGCACTTGTCATCTCCCCCACCCATACATATGGAAAGACTTCTTTGAATTCAGGAACTTTACCTTCTACACTCCCACTACACCACATTGGTAGAAAATCAGCACATATTTGTGATTTTCAGCTCAAATTATTATTTTTTTAAAACAAGATAGGCATACATCAATAGTTTCTTCAAAGCTCTTATCATAATTTTCAGACACACACACACACACACACACAAACACATATGTAAATACATATATTCATGATTTCCCAATAAATATTTATAAATTAAAAGTACAATATGTCATATGAGAGAAAATAAGTAAAATAAGTCAATTTAATAAGCATGGGTTTCAGTATGGCAATAACATACTACCTGCTTCTCCAGCTCCGCCTCTGAAAACTTACAAATTGAAATATATCATCTTTAAGTATGTATGTATCAGGCACGATGTAAGGCCTTGCCATCCAGAAACTGTTTTTCCTGTAAGGGTCATTCCCAGGCTTTTTAATAAATGACTTTGACATATATATGATATAGACATGAAGTCTCTGACCCACATTTATAAATTGTATAGATTATATAGCAAAATTTCAGAGAAGAAAATGCCTTGGAATTTGAGATGAGGATTAAGTGTGATACTATAAACTCCAAGAAAAATACCAGCACATAAAATCCTCTCTTCATATTAGCTACACGCCAATCACCATCAGCAGAAGTAGGAGGCTGGAGAAGAGCTTAGAAACGGGCAGGGAGAAGCCATAGATGAGCAAGTGGAGGCAAATTTCAGAGCAAGGTGAACTGAAAACTTCAAGGGAATATGTCCTGATCTGGCAGAGGAAGTACCGTCTTATATGTGAAGGGGGCAAAATGAATGGACTAAGAGAAGAAGGTTATGAGAGTCTAAAGTAAACTTAATGACATAGGTGGGTCGTAATGCTGGTGAATATTGCCTGAAAGCCAAGTAGAGGCAGTTGGACATGGCAAATCAGAAAATATAGAGAAATTACAGGTTCTAGATCAAATAACAAATTGTTAGAGAAATGTAGCTTTCCATAGATATCATTTCCCTACATATCGAGATTATAGAAATAAACAGAATAGTCAAAACTAAAATTGCAGTCATTCTGATCTTTAGCTTTACAAAATCAAGTCAGCATATTCTAAGTCTGGCCAGCTCTCTGCACACCCCCTTCTGTGTAGCCGTGTGCTTCATTCATAATACAGTCAGATTCATTTGTCCGAGTATGAACTTAATCTCTGTGCTCACATCCTGGCAGATCTTTTAGAAGTTTATGTACAGCAAAAATGTACTTTTCTGTTGTATACAGTTCTATCGGGTTTGACAAATGCCTAGTCTTGTGTTCACGTCTGTTAAACCATCACTCCCTAAATTTTCCCATGCTATCTCTTCACTGATAATACTTCTTCCCATTTTCCAGCCTTAGGCAACCAGCAATCTCCTTTTCTCCTATAATTTTGCCTTTCTCAGAGTAATATAAATAAAATCATATAATATATAGCTTTTGATCTTTCATTTTTATATTCATCTATTTCTGTTGCATTAATCAAGGTGTTTTTAATCATTTCATTATATGAATGTAAAGCAGTTTGTCAATTAATTAGTTGAAGGAAATCTTGGGGCTTTCAAATTTTGGCAATTAGGAATAAAGCAGCTCTCACTTTTTATGTACAAGTCTGTGTGTGAGTGAGACATACGTTTCCAGAAGTGAGAATGCTGATAACACAGTAGGTGTACATTTTACTTTGTGTAACCTGATAAACTGTTAATTATACAATGTCTTTTATTGTGCTGTAGAGGCATAACCATTTGCTTTCCAGAGGAAATGTGTAAGAGTTCCATTGTTCCACCATATCCTCACCAGCATTTATTCTGCAATTTTTCAAAAGACATTCTAATAGGTATGTATTGGTATTGCAATATAGTTTTAATTTACAATTCTCTAATGATTAATTATGTTGAGCGTATTTTCATATGCATATCTGACATCTATATACCTTTTTATGGGAAAGTATCTGTTTACATTTTTTACCATTTTTTATTGGGTTGTTTTATTGTTGACTTTTGAGTGTTCCTTACACACTCTGGATACAAACTCTGTTCAAATGAAATTTGCAATGATTTTCTCTGAGTATGTAATTTGTCTTTATAATCTCTTAACAAAATCTATGGCAGAACAAAAGACTTTAGTGAGTCAGGCTGGGCATGCCAGGCTGGGCATGTTGGCTCATGCCTGTAGTCCTAGCACTTTGAGAGGCCAAGACGGGCAGTTTCCTTGAGCCCAGGGGTTCAAGACCAGCCTGGGCAACATGTCAAAACCCTGTCTCTACAATAAAATACCAAAATTAGCCAGGCATGGTGATGAGCACTTGTAGTCCCAGCTACTTGGGAGGCTGTGGTGGGGGGATTCCTTGAGCCTGGGAGGTAGAGGCTGCAGTGAGTCATGGTCATGCCACTGTATTCCAGCCTGGGTGACAGAGTGAGACACTGTCTCAAAAAAAAAAGTCCAATTTATCCTTCATCTTTCCATTCATAGGTAATGTTTTTGGTGCAGTATCTAAGAAATGCTTGCCCAACCCAAATGAAGCAGAATTTGTCCCATATTTTCCTCTAGAAACATTAAAGGTTTACATTTAGGTCATAATCCCTTTGTAGTTACTCTTGTGTAAGGTGCTAGTATGTATCTAGGTTCATTTTTTAAATTACGGATTTCCAATACTTATAGGACTGTCTGTTGAAGACTATCTTTTATCTTGAACTTCTGTTGAAATTCAGATGACTATATTAGCATGGGTTAATTTCTAGACTCTCAGTTCTGTTCCATAGATCTATGTATCTACACTATTGACAATAAGACTGTCATTACTGTAGCTTTATAGTAATAGGTAAAATTAGGTAGTGTGAGTCTTCAAGCTTAGTTCTTTTTTTCCAAAATTGTTTTAGATATTATCGTCACTTTGCCTTTCCTGCTACATTTTAGAATTAGCTGTCAATACGTACAAGTGTTCAATTCTCATCAAATGAGGTATTACAATAAAAGGACAGAAATTACATACAAGAACCAAATAGACATTCTGAGACTGAAAAGTGTAACATAGCAAATGAAAATCCACAAGAAGGATTCAACCACAGATTTTATCTAACAGAATAAAGAACCAGAGAAATGTAAAATTTAAGATAGGTCAATTAAGATTACCAGTCCGGGAAAACAGAAAAAAAGAATAAGAAAAATGAACTGAGCAGCAGAGACTGGGAGACACCATCAGTTGTACAACATGCATAATGGGAACCCCAGAAGGAGAGGGGAGGGGGAAAGTTCACAAAGACAGCTGGAAGAAAGAATGGCCTCATACTTTCTAAATGTGATAAAAAAAAGTTAATCAGCATATCCAAGAGGCTTAACAAGTTCCAAATAAAATAAAAAACCCAATGAACTCCACACCTAAACACACAATAGTCAAGCTGATGGAAGACAATGACAAAGAGAGACTCTCCAAAGCAGCAAGAAAAAAAACAATCTCATAGTGCAAGGGCTCAACAAGATCAAAGGCTGACTTCTCATGAAAAATAATGGAAGTCAAAAGACAGTGGGATGATATATTTAACACAGTTATAAGAAAATGATTGTCAACCAAGAATGTTGTATTTAGTGCGATTATCCTTCAAAAACTAAGGAGAAATGAAGACATTTCCAGATTTAAAAACTGAGAGTATCCATCATTAACATACCTGCTTTACAAGAAATTCTGAAGGGTCTTTTGACTAAAATGCAAAAAACAAACAATGGATAGACAGTAATCAGAAGCCACACAACAAATAAAGAGCCCTGGTAACTGTAATTATAGGTAAATATAAAATTTTCTACTTCCATAGGATTCAAAATACAACTGAATAAACCAAAAGTTATTAAGCTATGCTTAATACTTATGATACATAAATATGTCGTATGTAACTTATATGACAATAATAAATATAAAAGGGGATAAACTTTGAAGCAATATTTTTATAAACTATTAAAGTGAATATTAATTTGAACTAGATTGTTTTATGGTGATTATAATAATCAGGGAAAACACTGAGAGCATAATTTTTTCATGTAGTAAAAGAAACAGTAAGGGAATTAAAGTGTACTCTAGAAAACACATATCTAATCCACGAGAAGGCAGTGATAGGAACAAAAATAACCTAAGACATACAGAAAAAAATATAAAAACACCAGTTGTAAATCTTATCTTTAATTACATTAACTATTAAAAAACAAAATAATATAATTGAAAGGCACAGATTGGCAGAATGGATTAAAACAAGAACAACAAGACTACATGCCATCTATAAGAGATTCACTTTAGACTAAAAGATACATATAGGTTCAAATAGTTAGGCTGAAATCCTAACTCTAATCCAATAATGCTAATTTGTTATCTTACAGATTTGCAGGTAAAAATTCTGGCATAGAACTTACTGGGCTGAAGTCAAGGTATCAGCAGGGCTGCCTTTCTGTTCCTTTCTATTCTATCTTGCCAGAGGCAGAAGATGCCACCCCACAGGATATGCTCAATAGAAAGGAGTGCATATATTAAAAAGAAGATATATTCAAGAACGAATTGCAGCTTCATTGGTGATATCTGAAAACACTACACCTTTTCTGGCCTTGAAAAAAATTAAGCAAATGGATGGTAAATGGAAAGCCAGGATTCTGTCTGTTGAAGCAAGAGTTTACAGATAAACAAGGGAGGAGACTATAAGGAACCATGCTGTAACTGATTAAATTTAGACACATAGATGGGCATATAGAGAAATATTCATAGATGTGTTTATATGTGTGTGTGTATATGTGTAGGATCATGCATATGTATATACATATATATATATATATACTGTATGTAACTATATACATATAGTCTGTTGCTCTGGAAGCTGGGAGGGCTTAGAAGCAACAGCCCTCCAGTATAAATGAACTTTTCTTTTTATACCCACATCCTGATTTCTAATAGCATTCTCTACTGAAAGGAACTGAGGCTCTTAGAAATGGCTACTTCTAGGATTGGAGAAAAGACAGAATGTAAGTGTGGAGTATCTTGTAGTGCCAGAATGTAAGAAAGAAAATGTAATTAAAAAAATATAATCATGCTGGGTATGTCAGAGGAACAAAGGAGCTAGCTGAATGTGCTCCCAATGGCCAACGCTGGAGCAATTTGAGTAACAAAATAAATACAGTCATGTTGGGTTATAACCCAGAGCATAAAATAAATATCTAGGAGTCTCTACTGATAGAAACAAATGACTGAGTCAATTAATGCATGACAGAAATGAGAGAAATTCGCCTTTCAGAATTCCAAATGATATATGCCGTTTTCCCTCCAGGAAGCGTAGAATAAGGCCCAAGTTCCTAAAGCGTGAGTTATGCATAGTGACGTCCTTCTGAAGTATGCAGAGTACTGCACGAAGAAGGGAATAATGGTACAGGGAAGCAATGTGGCAGACGCTATCTCAGCTGGGTGATTAAGGTCATCATTAAAGGTGGCAAGTTGCATTGATTGTATGATGAGAATTGTACTTGACCTCTGCGGTCTTCCTCTCAAAAACCCATAACCCCAGTCTACGGAAAATCAAAACACGTACATTTCCCAATTGAGGTGCATTCTGAAAAACATGTGACCACTTGTCCCCAAAAATATCAGGGTCATCAAAAACAATGTAAGTCTGAGAGAGGGTTGTAGCCAAGCAGAGCCTGGGAGGACATGACAGCTAAATGCAATGTGGTATATGGACAGGATCCTAGAATGGAGAAAGAGGAGTAGATGAAAAGGATGAAAAGGATGGAAATGTGAATGAGGCTTGGAGGTTAGTTAATACATCAATACTGGTTTAGGAATCTTGACAAATGCATGGCACTAAATGTAAGACATTAACAGTTGGGATAACGGGGATGCAGGAATGCTGTGCTATCTTCACAACGTTTCCATAAACTGGAAATGATTCTAAAATACAAACTTAAAAAATTTTAAAGACAGTGGTACATGTCACAGCAAATGTATGTACTAGGACTGAGAACTAATTTTTCACACCAAATTCCAGCACGTGATTCTCATCCAAGCTGCTAGTCTGTGTGTGTAGTAAGAGCTTGGACCGGTCCACACTAACCTGCTCCTCTCCTAAGTTCACGCTGGTTGAGCGATGTGGTTAGTGAACAACATTGCCAAGTGAATGGGTTGAGATGGTAGCACCATGTTTCAAACAAAGACTTTAAAATGATGATGATGGGCATGGAAAGAAAAGTCTGGTCCAGTGTTGGTTGTGTTTACACCCAAAAATCAAAGTTAAAACGTGAAAAGAAAATACTATTTCTCTTCCTTTTCCTCATAACAATCCTCTGAAATAGGGTACGTTTTTAATCCCATTTTTTGCAAAATAGACGACCCCATGCTTCCCAGGTCACAGATCTGATCAGTGGCAGTCAGGGCCTGGACCGTGAGTTGCATATTAGCATGAACACCGGGATGAATGCAGAAAAGTCTCAGAACAATTCCAAGTAAGCAGGTATTCTACTATCAGCATTAAACATTATTATTATTATTAACTGAAAATGAAATGCAGGACTGAGCTCTAAAGTGAAATCACAAGCAAACCTGAATGTACACTTTAGGGTCTGTCTCCTGGGACTAAGGGAGCTTCTCTGATGTCTTAGCATTCAGATTTAAAGTTGTCTGGATGCCATTTATGTAAACCCATTTCCTGTAACAGCATATTACTTTGTAAGTGTAATAAAACTATAATAAAGTCTATAAAATATTAAAAGAGAAGCTACTTTTCTACTTTACAAAGGCTGCTGAATGGCATCTGAATACTTGGTCTCCATATCTGCATCAGGTGCCATTTGTAACATGAGGGATTTCCGATTGTGTCTTTTTTTTTTTTTCTGAGATAGAGTCTCACTCTGTCGCCTAGGCTGGAGGCTGGAGTACAGTGGCACAATCTTAGCTCACTGCAATCTCTGCCTCCCAGGCTCAAGTGAGTCTCCTGCCTCAGCTTCTCCAGTGCTGGGATTACAGGCACACGCCACCACGCGTAGCTGAGTTTTGTATCTTTAGTAGATATGGCGTTGCACCATGTTGGCCAGGCTGGTCTCAAACTCCTGACCTCAAGTGATCTACCCACCTCAGCTTCCCAAAGTGCTGGGATTATAGGCGTGAGCCACTATGCCAGGCCTAATTGTGTCTTTTGATCAGAATGCACTCCACAGACTTTCTAGAAGTGGTGAGAAACTCTCCACACAGACCCTAAAGCCATAGAATTTCTTCAGCTCTCATTCTTGGCCTACCTAGAAAGCAAAAAATGGCGTGATCTCTGTTTCTGACCAGACTCAGCGTAGGAAACCAACACAGATGAGAAGGACATGCTGAGAGTCAAGAGGGCAGACAGCGTGCACCCCAGGGCTCCCTGGGCTGGCCCTGACAAAACCACCTTCCCTGGCCCAGGAGCCATGTTTGTATTGCTGGGCACTATGGGTTTATTGGACTCACTGAGGAGTGCTATGCTGTTAAATAATATTCTGATAAGTTCTTGTGTATTTCATCAAAACAAGCAAGATCATGTCAACAGTTTGAAGTCTAGTGCTTCAGAAGAAAAAAATATTAAACTTTTTTTTGGTTTGTTCATTCTTAACTTGTATATCGTAAACTGCAGGCTGTTCACAGTTTACCACGTATTTCTGATGACGTCAAATTTAATTCCTACAGGGCAACTAATATTAGCAGTAAACAATAGTAGTTTGTTTTATCAAATTTCAATGGTGCAATAGATCCAAGAAGCAAAATTAATTTGAGGTGTTATTATTTGTGAAGCATCATTCACTTAAAAATGTATTGCTAAATATTTGTTCTGATTTTGCCACAATGTGCATTGGGTTTTTTAAAAGTTAAAACAAATATCTCACTTAGAGCATCATGGGAAATTTATACCCTTGACATTGACATTCATGTTTGTAAACATTCTTCAATAAATTCTTGGCACATCAAAATTTAGCAGAAGAGGTGAGATAGAATATATTCTTTGTTCTCGAATAATTATTTGCCTATTTCCTTAACTTTATGACAGTTTTTATACCCTGCAGGCAGTTTTATGGCTGCACATTTTGCACTGCTTTTAAATCCAACCATAAAAGAGAGTACGCCACAACCTGTTCTTTTCAATTATTTTACTTTTTTACATTTGTTAAAGGAAGAGATGAAAAGCAAATACTTGGTTGGTTTGTTAAGCATTTTACCAAATATAAGTTGATGTGTTAACTTGAAGAGTTATTTGAATGACATGCTTTGAGTAGCTGTGATGGATTATTGTTCTGCAGAGTGATATTACGTGTGTACATTTTACCAATCAGAGTTAGATTGTAGGATGTGGAAGCCAGAAGACGTCAGGCATGTATGTTGAGTGATGATGCACTGGCAGTGAAGACCATTTTTCTGAGAAGTACACACACTCCAGCAACACACTTTATTTATCAAAATAACCCCTTTCACTGCAGATAACAATGGCGGCACTGGTACAAACTTTGGTTGAATAGGCTTTTATTTACATGAGCATCTGATGTGTTCTCTGCGGTGCAGGAAAAATTTAAATGAAACTGCTCTGGATATCAAGTTAAGTTCACAAAGGTTACATTGATCTATGCTATCATAAAATGACCCCTTTCCACACAGACTCATCACTGGATACTTTCAACACACTTATTTTCTGCTAATCTCATAGTTTAATATGGCAACTCTCTGCTGCTTCTGTTTTCATTTGTATTTTCTATTTTAATGAGATGGAATTGATTTTTCTGTTAACTTTCTATTTGCATCTATTTTGTGTGTAAATTTCCCATTTACGTTATATGCACACTTCCATGTTGCACTGTGTTTTATTGATTCATGTTTTGGTATTGATTTGTGGGACTGCTCTGCTGAGCAGGCACATTATGTGTTAGGATACTTTCAGTCACAAGTCATACAATCGAATGCAAATTAAACTTAAGCAGAACAGAATGCAAATTAAACTTAAGCAGAAACAAAAAGCCAATATAATGTACTGGATTGTGTAACTAGCAAAATCAGAACCAGGTATGGGTTAAGGAGAGAAAAAATTCAGGTCTCTCTCTCTCTCTCTCTCTCAGCTAATTTCTCAGCTCTTCTTTCTTCCATGGGGTCTTAACTCACAGGCCGACTCTCTAGAAGGTTTTCTATTTTGTGCATTGATCTGTTTTCTTGGAGTCCATGGTATTTAGTTGGTGCACTCTCTGCTGAGTCTGGACTCACTCTGCATGCTTCGACTGCAGACAGGTCATTTACAGGCCTGTTTTTCATGCACTGTGAGTAACACACCACAGCCAACCATCTACCCTTCCAGCACCTCACAGCTTTTTGAGTAACTTTTCCTAAACATTGTCAAGGACTGATTCTGTTGTCCTACTCCTGGAGAATGCTATCAATGGTATTGGGGCTTTTCTGAAATCTTGTTGTTGAAAATGAGTCTTCTTAGCCTTTCCTGTGCTGCAGATCCATCAGCAATGTTTGAATCACAGCCAAGACAATTCTACATTTAAATTTTACCTCCCTCCCTCCCTCCCTCTCTCTTTCTCAGCACTGCAGAGCACGCTGACTTTGCACTATCATGAGCAGAATTGACACTCTGCCCCCTCCCTAATGGGGTCCATTGAGACTGGAGGACAGAGGCCTGCCTGTGATGCCCACTGCACACCAAGCTAAGCAAAAAAACAGCAAAGAGTCTGCTTCCATCTCTTCACTGCCACCTAAAAAGGAAGAATCTGGAAGAAAACATATTCCTATCTGTGTATCAAGTCTTGGAGACACAACAAATTGGTAAGTGAGTGAAACCAACCAGAATTAACAACAACAACAACAAAAAAGCTTGGAGAAATGAACTAGAATATGGAATACCCCGTAATTACAAATGGCCTCTGGGTAGTGCAAAGTAGGGCAGGCCAAAATAGTGCTGAATAGGCTTTGAACATAAAATTAACCTCAAATAACAGTCCACAAAAGTAGGCCAGAATGTGTGCTCGAAAACTAACCTGTTTATTTCTTACTAAAACAACAGATTTAAATAGGTACCAGAGTCTCATAATTTCATACTCAAAATGTCCAAAACACAATACAGAATGACTTGTCAAAAAAACAAAAAAAAAACCCCACAGAGTACAACTTGAATTTGAAATCAGCAGACATCAACTCCAAGAGATCACACATGGTAGCCTTGTCTAACAAGGGTCTCAAAGCAGTGCTGAAATAAGGTTTGTATTTTAGTTAACGTATTGTTAATATATAGTTAATATATAGTCATCTCTGATCGTAGTAATTGGGAGATTCTGGGTAAACGGTACAGAAGTAACTATGCTATTAGTGACACTTTAAGTGAAGGTAAAATTATTTATAAATTAAAAGTTTTAAAAAGGAAAGCAACTTTTATATGCACAATAACATGGAAAATGTCTTAAATTGTCAAAAGAAGCCAGATACATGCACACAGACAAGAGCATCCTGTGTAATTCAATTTTTCTGAAATCCAAGAACAAAGTAATCTATGGTGGCAGAGTAACTGTGTGAGGAACTTGCCCAGTCCTCTCTCAATTATAATTAAAAATGTATAGATATTGGCCAAAGGACACAGAAAAAATTGAAAAGGATTTGTTCAAGAAAATCCATTGAATGTGGAGTCTGTAGCATTTTAGCTACGCATTGCTCACACCCAGTCCAAGCTTCATAACATGTAAATTCTGTCCTGGAAAGCAGGGCCTCCCATGAGTACTGATGGCTTTACAGCACTGCCACACAGGATGACTTTATTTGGAGCAGAGCACAGAAAAATCCTCCTGAAAAAAAATCTCCAAAATTTCATGGTAAAATCCCAGGTGCATTGTTCAAACAATATAGATCTCAGTGACAAACCAGCTTGGGAAGCTAACGCTGCTGTGATATCAGCAGGGAAAGTTAGAAAAAACTAATCAGATAGAAATTTAACATGAAGATCCAGCAAAAGAGACAGGCAAAGAGGGCCTGGCTTAGATGTCACTCATCTGAGACCAACTCAGGAGTGGCTGGAGAGGGTCTTTGGAACAAAAAGTCCCTGGCTGGACACAGGACAGACTTCTTAAAATCCGACAGCACAGGATGGGAAACTAACTCATTCAAGCAGTTTAAAGACAAGCCGTGATAATCAGCTGTTACCAGTAAAGTATGCTGATCCACTGGCAACACTTAGGAAGCCTGACTTAAAAATAAAAAGATAGAAAACACCAGCTGAAAAAAAGAGAGAGGAAGAGAGAGAGAAAGAAGGCAATATCAGAGGCCATCCCTATGGAGGTAAAAAGAGCCACAGACGGTCTCGGCAAGTCAGTGAACAACCAAAACATTGCGACAACACAGCCGGGGGTATCAGAATACACAGTTGCTACAATATATTATCTAAAATAAGCAGTTTTCAACAGACATATGTGAAACATTAAAAGAAACAGGAAAATGTGACCCAGGCATAGGGGGAAACATCACTCAATAGAAACTGTCTTTGAGAGGGTACAGATGTTGGGCTTAACAGGAAAAGACTAATAAGAAGATATTAGACATGCACTCAAAGAACTGAAGGAAACTATGCTGGCAGAACTGAGGGAAGTATGATGATGGGTCACCAGGTAGAGACTATTAATATATAACAGATTTATAAAAATAAACCGAATGAAAATTCTAGATTGGAAAGGATGATAAATAAAAGTGGACATTTACTGGAGGAACTCAATAGCAGATTTGAGGCAACAGAATAAATAATCAGTGAACTTAATAATCATTCAGTAAAGATGATCCACTCTCAAGACCAACACAAAGAAAAAAGAATGAAGAAAAATAAACACAGCTTTAGAGACCTGTGGGCTGTCAGTTAGTGCTTCAACACAGGTGAAATGGTAGTGTCAGAACAAGAGGAAAGATGTGAAGAGAGAAAATGTGTCCTAAAAAATCCTGCCTAAAAACTCTCAAAATGTGGTTCAAACCTGAATCTGCATGTCCAATAAGCTGAAGAAACTCCAAGCAGGAGAAACACAGCGTGATCCACACCTAGACAACTGAGAGTCAAATTGTTTAAAAAAAAAAAAAAAGTCTATGATGACAGAAATAACATAGTTCCCTCAGGGCTGTGAGAAATTTGAGTGTAAACCGTTTTAAAATGTGGCTGGGCACAGTGGCTCATGCCTATAATCGCAGCACTTTGGGAGGCTGACGCGGGTAGATCACCTGAGGTCAGGAGTTCAAGACCAGCCTGGCCAACATGGCAAAACCCTATCTCTACTAAAAATAAAAAAACTTGCCAGGCATGGTGGAGGCCGAGTCAGGAGAACCACTTGAACCCAGGAGGCAGAGGTTGCAGTGAGCCAAGATTGCGCCACTGCGCTCCAGCCTGGGTGACGGAGCGAGACACTGTCTCAAAAAAAAGTGCTTTAAAATGTAAGTTTTATTATATTCAGGTATGATGAGGCCAATAAATCAAGACATGATTGTCACTGAAAAGACTGCTACTCATGGTTCTGAAGAGAATTAGGGCACAGCGTGACATTGGGCAGGCAGAGGGGAGGAGGAAAATGTGGGTAAGGCCCTTTACTGTGCTTTCCATGGGAAGGAACAGGCAAGGAAGAATAAACAGGTTTATAATTCCCAGTTTTAATAATTTCACTGGGCTCTGAGACGGGGCTGTCCCCAGTTGCCTTGGGGTGATTAGCACTGAATAATGATCCGAGTGTGAGAACCCTGTGAAAGCTCTACAGAGAAGAGGGCTGAGGTGTGGGCTTCTGATTAGTTGGTCTGCATATGGGAAGCATGCTCCTGGGAAAGTTTTTTGCTATCTTAAAAATTAGTTAAATAACCCTAGGAAGGGTGACTATTCCAGAGTCATGAAGGCCCCAAGATGGTCAAAGCATCAGAATAAAAAGACCTGTTACATGAAAGGGCAGGAGGAACATTTTTGGGATAATAAAAATATTCTATATATTTTTTGCATGGTGGTTACACAGATGTATGCAAGTATGAAAAACATTAAGCTGAATATCTAAGATAGGTGCATTTTACTATATACCAATTATACTCTAATCAAAACATATAATACAAATATAAATATAAATCTAGAGAAGTGATCTGATGTAGTATGATAAAAAAAAATAAGACCTATATTGGAAAGTGACCATTAGGGTCAAATACCACATATTGAAAGTTTCCAGTTAACACTTTGATACATATTATGAGTTTAACATATTAGTGCCATTTCTATTACTCGTATTATTAACAAGACTTCTCTCCTCTGCACCACTTTTTCCTATTTAACATTAATCTGTAATTCAGACTTGTGTTGATGATCTAAGGCTCAGAACATTACTAAATAATTAATCAGGACCAAGCATCAGGGCCATTTTACGATTCTATATTCTCTAATATTCATAATTCATCTAGAACATGAATTAAACTCTTCTATTAAATTGACTCAGACATCCCCTTTCTCAAGCACTTATGTGTGTGTGTGTCTATTTCACTTTTTACCTGCATTTGTTTTTAGTAGTTTTCAAAAGTCCTTCTATTAAAATGCCCTCTTTTACTTTTTCAGGCAGCAGGTGGGTTTCATGATAGGATGACTGGAATCATTTCACTTAATGCAATTCTTGAGTCTCATTTCTTAGGCTTGTGCTAGATTTCAATGTTCTGAGAATGTTTTCCAGTCACACATGACTTGCATTTAATCAAGAAAAGCTACAGAACCTGGAAGCCTGAGCCACCTTCTCACTGCTTGCAATGATGCTGTATCCTGGGCATTTTCTGTTGCTGGGATGACTTGACTTCAGGTCCTCACACTTTAGACACACAGTCACCACTAAGTGTGTACACAGTATTGAGTGGACATGTTTGCATTTCTACTGAGTAAAATGAAACACTGTCCATTTGTGGAACAGATTATAATTAATTAACAGAAAAATAGGAGAAGAAATCTATTGTAGAAAGTCTGTTGAGTAGTGCTTAATTACAGCTTGTTTCTAAAGAAATCCAGAGGAAGAATCGATTAAAAAAAAACAACAGTTGTTTGCCCTCCACCAATGTTCCATCACCGAAGTCACCACTCTGCCTTGTGACATTACGGAATCATGGAATCTTGCTGTCATCATGTACTTTGTTTTATTATATACAAGTTACTTTATTTTCAAGCCTTTAAGCACTTGTTATAAAAAAGATACACTTTATTTTTTGAATTAATCAACACATTTTTCTGCAACATAAACAATGAAGAAAATAGCATGCACATTTGAATAATGCAAATGAAAATGGCATGCAAGAGTCATTTTTTTTTTCTCCTTTAGGCTTTGTATCTTCCTCTCACATACACTAGGTGACCCATGTTCTGGTTGGCTTGGCACCATTGATCAGATGGCTAGAAATATTTCATCTAATGTTGCATTTCATTGACACATTTTTTTTTTAATAAGACAAATACAGCCCTGGACAGATGACTGGGAAACAAGCATACATCAGAATTTTTCTGGGCAACTAAATGAATGATCACTTTCAGACAGGCAAACTGAGGCATAAATGAGTTCCCCAAAGCCACAGCTTAGATGTGCAGTGTCCTAGTTCCTGTGGGGCATATCACAGGAGCACGACACAGGGCTCCATAAACATAGGCATAGCCTATTGAGTGAGCTAGATTCAACAAGCAAAAATATGGTCTTTGTTAATTTGATAGAAAAACAGAACAGACTTTACATTCTCATGACAAATAAGTAGCTAGTACAAACTTAAAATTAAGGAACTATGCTCAGATAAAGACAGCTATGCCTCGGCCAGGAAAGCTCTTAAAGATAGCGTGGTCGGCGGTTTCCAGGAGTCAGTCCTCCTGCACCAGCACAGCTCACACACTCCTGGGCTGCTTTCTCCTCATCTCGCCAGCCCCTTAACACAGGCGTGTTCTGTGGATCACTTTTCTTCTTCCTTCACTTACCCCTAGGTCATTTTATCCAGTTCAAGGCTTTAAAAGTCTATTCTTTGCTGATGACTTCCAAATGTATATTTGGACCTCTGTACTGAATTTAGGATTAATATATCCAAGTACACTCAACATTTTCATGATGATGTCTGCCAAACACCTCAACTATCCCCCAAGCAGAGCTCCAGATTTTCCCCTAATCATTCCACCAATACCAACTCCTCCCAAGGTGGTCCTCATCTCTGTAAACAACAGCTTGATAATATGACTCCTTTCTCTCCTCATACCACACATTCAGTTCCTCACCAAATACCATCCAGGATACACTTGACAAATCCAAAATCCAAAAACACCCACCACTTTGGAAGCGCACTAGTGTAAGCCACCATCATCTCTTCCTTCTGTCAGTCTCCCTGCGTGTACTTTCGTTCTCCTCCCATTCATTCTCCATACAACTGTCAGAGCATGAATCAAGCATGAATTCAAAGCATGAATCAAGTCACGCCTCTTGTGTTCAAAGCTCTCCAGTGGCTCCCATCTTCACTCCGAATGAAAGCCATATGGTGCCCTCCAGCTGTTCCTTGACTCTTCTAAGTATTTTCTGCCTTAGAACCTTTACTTGTTTTTTCCTCTGCCCTGAAGGCTCTTGTCACTTAATTAACTTAGCTGTCACTGCCCTATTTCAAGAGCCATCTCCCTTCACTGACAACTCAATATATATTCCCTAAACTTTTCTCCATACATCTTGTCTCCATCTGCTAGACTGTATATTTTACAAGCTTGCTTATTAACTTTTATTTAACCTAGAAAATGACATGAACATGCAAAAAAGTTAGAAGTTTTTGGCACTTTGATTTACTGCTGTATTTCCAACACCTGGAAAGTATCTAGCACATTTGATTCTCAATAAATTTGAAGTGAATGGAGTATAGAAGCTTAGAGAGAGATCACCTAGCTGTTGCTTAGTCTTTAAGGAAGTTTTATCAATGCAACTCTAATTTCAAAAATCACAGAATATGGAAGCAATCACAATCATTACATTTAACATTTGGTAAATTATGTTCTAAGATAAGAAGTTCCTCATGGTTCTCTTGTAATTGGGGCATGGAGTGGCAAGAGGAAAATTTACACAGGTGAAAAGCTCATAAATTAATCATACTTCCATGCACTCAACACAAATTATGAACCCTGAAATTCATCTCAGCCTCCTGTTCTCTCATCCCCACATTTAAGAAGACATATCGTTGAGGGAAAAAGCTGAAATCATCAGCCTGGATCCTATGTATAAGAAAGTGACAGGAAAAACAAAATTCCAGTCCTGGCATATATGGACCTTGAAAGTCTTTGCTCTCATTCTCACAATAAGGACAAACCTGAACAAACTGAAAAAAAAAAAACTCATCTTAGACCCATCAAAGAATTCAGGTCACAAGGCAAACCGCTGCTTCCAAAACTGGAGAGACAGATTCGTGGATACAGAGAATCACAACTTACTGGAGCAGAAGCCCACAAGCAGGAATCTCTTCCAGAGCAAGCAATGGGGTAAGAAAACCGAAACTGTAATTGACAAATTGCTGGAGACCCAGTGTGGACAAAAATCTCAGAGTTAAAAACTCCAGGGAGTCCAGTCTTGGGGGAGTCCCCCCACTTTCATGAATTTTACTTCCACAAGTTCTATGTGGTTCTCACAGTAAAGATCAGAGAAAAATCTCATCATGCCTTCAGAAGGAGGAGGGAATAAGGAACCGTTTTGAAATATGCCCAGAGCATTCTGTTCTTAATGAGGCCTACCCTCAAGTAAACTGTTTCACCATCATCTAAGTGGCTGGGGCTCTATCAGAGCCACATCTAGTTAGAGAACGAAAAATACTCAACTGCAGCCCCCTCTAGCCTTCCTGTCTCATCTAAAGACCGGGGGGAACAATGGAGAATCCTTTGTGAAGGTCACAGCCCAGGAGCACAGGCTTCAATAAAAGACTGAGACCTAAGAGACCGCAGAACTCGTCTCCTCCCATGGCTCCTGACCACCACATCCTGTAAAACAACAGGGGGATGTGCTGGAAGGAACTACGTGTCTCAGACCTTGTTCAGAACAACTCTCTAGGGAAACCCAGAGACAACAGGGGAGACCAAACAAGGACGTCAGAGAGTGTTAGCCCTGACACCTACAGCTGCAGCTAACCGCAACAAAACAAAACAAACACCCTAACTCCTAGCTACGTAAACATAAAACCTCACAATGAAGACTGATTTACTTCCACTCCTTTTACAAATACATCATGTCTGTCTCTTAATAAAAAAAAAAATTACAAGACATAGTAAAAGACAGAAAAAACCCACAGTTTAAATAGACAGAAAAGACATCATAACCAAACTCAGATAAAGCAGAGATGTTGGGATTATTAGACCATAAAGTTAAAACAATTATAATTAATATGCTAAAGGATCTGCTGGAAAAAGTGGGCAACATGTAAAAATAGAGGGATAATGCAAACAAAAAGCTGGTGGCTCTAAGATAGGATTAAAACAAAATGCAAGTGATCAAAAACACTGTACCAGAAATGGAAAATGTCTTTGAGAGGTTCATTAATAGATCGGACATGGCTGAGACCAACAGTAAGTCTGAAGAAATGTCAACAGAAATTTTGAAATCTAAAATGTAGAGAAAAACAAAAGAGTGAAGAGGACAGAACAGAATATTCAAAAACCATGGGATAAGTATAAAACATATAACACATACACAATGGGAAAACCAGAAATAAAAAAAGAGATAGAAAACCACAGGAAAAATATTTGAAACTACAATAAAATGTTCCAGAATTAATGAGACACCAAATCACAGATTCGGGAATCTCAGAGAGAGAACACTGAGCAGCAGGCCCATCATATTCAAAGTGCAGTAAATCAAAGACACAAAGAATATCTCGAAAGAAGCCAGAGAAGGAAAACCACCTTAACTATAGAGAAGCAAACGTCAGAGTTCCACTGGACTTCTCTTCAGAAATCACGGCAGTAAGAAGAGAATGGAGTAAAATGATCATAATGTCAAAAGAAGAATCCACCAATCTAGCTTCTGCATCTAAGAAAATTACCCTTCAAAAATGAAGGAGAAATAAAGACTTCAATGAAAATTAAGAAATTGTGTTGGCAATAGACGTCCTTTGCAGGCAATGTTAAAAGAAGTTATTCATAAAGAAGGAAAATGGTATAGGTCAGAAACTTAAATCTAATGAGGGAAGTAAGACCACTACAGAAAGAATGAATGTACAATAAAATATTTTATTTTTCTTATTCTTAATTGAGCTGATAGATGATAGTTTGTTCAAAATAATAGCAATAAAGAATTTGATGATTACAGCTTATGGATAAGTAAAATGAGTGACAGCAATGTAGTAACAGATGGGAAAGGAAAATTGGGACTACTGCTATAAGGTACTCACATTACCTGTGAGTGGCATAGTGCTATTTGAAAGTGGATTTGGATTAGTTGTCACTGTATATTGCAAACTCAAGCACAACCCCTAACAAGGGGAAAAAAGTATAATTGATATGCTGAAAGAATTAAAAAACAGAATTATATAAAATTCTCAAAACCAGAAAAGACAGAAAAGAAAGGGTGGAAACAAAGAAGAGATGACATTTGAGCGACTGGGAAAAAATGAATTCTTCTTCAGGAACTTTAGAATGAGTGGACTTATTTAGAAGCAAATATGGTAAAAAACCCACACATACAAGCATTCACATGCCCACATACATACACATTCATACACACACACATGTACGGGGTCAAAACAAAACAGCATTTCTCCTGACACACACAACACGATGTGTTCTTTCTGCTGAGGGCATTCAGAGAAGACCCACTTCACCCAGTTCCCTTTCTTTTTATTCCGTAACTCCTCTCCAATCTGTTCACAAATAACTTTCTTTTTTTTACACACCAACTCCAGAGGACAGAGGTTTGCGTGATCTGATTGCAGTTTTCCAGAGAAATGAAATCTTTTTCATAAAGCAAGTGAAACTGTTGCCCTGGCTTAAACATCAGTAATCAGACTATGTATTATAACTGAAATAAATCAATATTCAAGCCATCATAAGAACAAACTATGGAGCCAAAATATTCACCATAAATAACCAGACTTGAGCCTTTAAAATGCATGACATATGAGGTCA
This sequence comes from Cacajao melanocephalus, assembly GCA_963573385.1. NCBI lineage: Eukaryota > Metazoa > Chordata > Mammalia > Primates > Pitheciidae > Cacajao > Cacajao melanocephalus. The sequence goes on from CAUYLG010070691.1 coordinate 149,303, forward strand.
CTTAGTTGCAAAACTGTAAAATTCTGGAATCCATACCTGAATCATACAGTTATAATAAAAATGCCTTCATTTACTCAAATCAGATTTATTCTCAATGGGTAGATTTGTCCATGCTAAATCCTGGATTATCTATTAGTCACCATTGCCCACTGTGATATATAACAAACGTTCTCATTATGTAAGTAAGAGGGGGTCAGGGAAAGTGGTCAAGGTCCAGCCACTCCATATCTGGGCCTGCTCTAGCCCACACGAGAAGCTAAGGAGAAAATTGAATGAGTTGGGGAAAGCTGGGAAGGGAGAGGACATGGTTTATTTTTAAATTTTTTTTTTAATTTTAACTTTTATTTTAGATATCAGTTGTTTTAAAGAAAACAGAAGAACTCCAGGCAATTTCACTAATTTATAACTTTTACCTGGAGCCTATACTGACAAATCATGACTTCAGCAAAAATTTTTTTTTCTTTCTGTAGGAAGGGATATCACACATAGTGAAAGAGTTTACTATGCGCCAACTGGCTATTTTGGGGCCAGTTAATCCTCTGTAAAGTTCAAAGTGTATTAAGTGGTTTCCAAGGTACCCTTCCCAGCTTTTAACAATTCAGGCCTTGTATGATCACTTGTTTGCTATCTGAATTCCCCACATCTTGTTCTAGCACAAAAGCCTCAAAGGAGTTCAGAACTGGGTAAAGGCCAACTAAAACTTGGTTGAATAAGACATGAAAAACCAGGAACAGGAATTATTCTAAAGACTACAATATACAAGCATTACAAAGAGTTATATTCACCAAAGGCACCTTTAAACATATATCCATACAGATGGTGCTGCTCCCTCTGGCACTCATGACACGATATGATTTGGCTGTGTCCCCCCCACATCTTGAATTCCAGTGTGTTGTAGGATGGGCTTGGTGAAAGGTGGTTGAATCACGGGGGCAGGTCTTTCCCATGCTGTTCTTGTGATGGTGAATAAGTCTTACAAGAACTGATGGTTTTAAAAATGGCAGTCTCCAGGCACAAGCTCTCTTCTCCTGTCTGCCGCCACATGAGACATGCCTTTCACCTTCTGCCATGATTGTGAGGCCTCCCTAGCCATGTGAACTGTGAGTCCAATTAAACTGCTCTTTCTTCCCAGTCTCGGGTATGTCTTTATCAGCAGTATGAAAACGGACTCAACAGTAAATTGGTACCAGTAGAGTGAGGCACGGCTGAAAAGATATCCAAAATATGGAAGCGACTTTAGAACTGGGTAATAGGCAGAGGTTGGAACTGTTTTGAGGGCTCAGAAGAAGATAGGAAAATGTGAGAAAGTTTGGAACTTCCTAGAGGCTTGCTGAATGGCTTTGACAAAAATGCTTATAATGATAGCAACCATAAGGCCCAGGCTGAGGTGGTCTCAGATGGAAATGAAAAACTTGTTGGGAACTGGAGCAAACATAATTCCTCTTACGTTTTAGCAAAGAGGCTAACAGCATTTGCCACTGCCCTAGAGATTTGTGGAACTTTGAACTTGAGGAAGATTATTTAGGATATCTGGTGGAAGAAATTTCTAGGCAGCAAAGCATTCAAGGGGTGAGTTGGGTGCTGTTAAAGGCACTCAATTTCAAAAACAAAACAGAGCATAAAAGTTTGGAAAATTTGCCTCCTGACAATGCAATAGAAAAGAAAATCTCATTTTCTGAGGAGAAATTCAAGCCAGTGGCATAAATTTGCATAAGCAATGAAGAGTTGAATGTTAGTCCCCAAGACAATGAGAAAGTGTCTCCAGGGCATGTCAGAGACCTTTGCAGCACAGGCTTGGAGGTCTAGGAGGAAAAAGTGTGTTTTGTGGGCTGGGCCCAGGTTCTCTGTGCTGTGTGCAGCCTGGACTTGGTGCCCTGCATCCCTGCTGCTTTAGCCATGGCTGAAAGGAGCCAACATAAAGCTCAGGCCATGGCTTCAGAGACTGCAAACCTCAATCCTTGGCAGCTTCCATGTGGTGTTGAGCCTGTGAGGGCACAGAAGTAAAGAATTGAGGTTTGGGAACCTCCACTTAGATTTCAGAAGATGTAGGGAAACACCTGGTTGCCCAAGCAGAAGTTTGCCGTAGGGGTGGGGCCCTCATAGAGAACCTCGGCTAGGGCAGTGCAGAAGGGAAATATGGGGTCAGTTCTTACTGGGGCACTACCTGGTGGAGCTGTGAGAAGAGGGCCACCATCCTCCAAACCTCAGGATGGTAGATCCACCAACAGCTTACACCATGTGCCTGGAAAATCTGCAGACACTCAACACCAATCTATGAAGGCAACTGGGAGGGAGGCTATACCCTGCAAAGGCACAGGGGCAGAGCTGCCCAAGCCATGGGAGCCCACCTCTTGCATCAGCATGACCTGGATGTAAGACACAGAGTTCAAGGAGGTTATCTCGGAGCTTTAAGGTTTGACTGCCCCACTTGCATAGGGCCTGTATCCCCTTTGTTTTGGCCAATTTCTCCCATTTGGAATGGCTGTATTTACCCAATGCATGTAACCTTATTGTCTCTAGGAAGTAACTAACTTGCTTTTTATTTTACAGGCTCACAGGCAGAAGGAACTTGCCTTGTTTTGGATGAGACTTTGAACTGTGCACTTTTGAGTTAATGCTGCAATGAGTTGAGACTTTTGATGACTGTTGGGAAGCCATGACTGGTTTTGAAATGTGAAGATATGAGATTTGGGAGGAGCTGGGGATAGAAAGATATGGTTTGGTGGTGTCCCCACTCAAATCTCATCTTGAATTCTCACATGCTGTGGGAGGGACCCGGCGGGAGGTAACTGAATCATGGGACAGATCTTTCCCATGCTGTTCTCATGAATAAATCTCATGAGATCTGATGGTTTTAAAACTGGGAGTCTCCCTGCACAAGCTCTCTCTCTTGTCTGCTGCCATGTGAGATGTGCCTTTCACCTTCCACCATATTCATGAGGCCTCCCCAGCCATGTGGAACTGTGAGTCCAATTAAACCTCTTTATCTTCCCTGTCTCAAATATGTCTTTATCAGCAGTGTAAAAACAGACTAATAGATGGCCCCAGGCCTTATGTCCTCAGCTGTCCCATCTAAGGCTTTGCTGGGACTCATAAACCAAAGCCCCAAAGTGTGGCACTGGACATACTGAAGAAGAAACTCAAGCTCTCTCTGATCTTCCCCTGTTCTCCTGTCTCTCAATCCTCTATTTCTCCCAAACACAAGATGAAGTTGTTTCCTGAAGTTCCCTTGTCTGCTTAAAGGCCAGACCCCACAGAGAAGAAAACAATCCATCATTTCTTGTCCCTTTCCTGCATTTTCATTAACTGAATTAATTTCTCAGGGAGGGAGACCGAAGTCTGTCAACACATCTGGACAGGCTTTTGTCACAAACCGTTGTCCACTCTGCAGGCCCAACAGATTCTGTCCGAAGCCACTGTTTGTTCTTCAAGCCCATTGAATTCCACTAAGAATCATTTACTACCCACCCTCCCAAAGTTATCCACTGTTCCCCATGCCCCTTTTTCCTAAGAAAAGGGGTATATAACCATCTGTACCCCATTGTGTGGGGGTCCAGCAGTCTATGATTGTCCCCAGGGCACATTAATAAATTTTTGTATGCCATTTTTTCCTGTTCTTCTGTCTTTTGTCAGTTGATGTTCACCAAACCTTCCAAGAGCAAAGGGGAAGTCTTCCCTTCACTCCTACAATTTCCTCCCACTGGAAGTGTCAGGACCTCAGCCAATAACGAACAGAGTTGGAGGAAAAACCCTCAGCAACCTCATCCCCCATCAGGATAACTCTGAGGTGTGGTCTACAATATGGTAAGCTGCTCCACACACACCTTTGTGTGGCTGCTTCATTTCCTCGTTGTCTACCTTTGCTTCCTGGGTCTCCTCCCAAATACACTAGTCAAACTCAGTGCTTGCCACAGGTTCTGCTCTGCACAAACCCACCTTAAAACAATAGATGTGCATAGACAATACAACTAGGGTGCATGGATAAAATGTTAGTTTATGCCTAACAGGAACAAACTTGAAAATAGGCAAATAAAATATTAGATAGATTTCTACATTTCAAAATGGAAATATATCAATAGAAAATTTCCTGGGTGCAGTGGTGCATGCCTGTAATCTCAGCACTTTGGGAGGCCAAGGAGGGAAGATTGCTTGAGTCCAGGAGTTTGAGACTAGCCTGGGCAACATTGTGAAACTGTCTCTACAAAAAATGCAAAAATTAGCCAGGCTTGGTGGTGCAAATCTGTAGTCTTAGTTACTCAGGAGGCTGATGTGGGAGGATCACCTGAGCCTGGGGAGGTCAAGGTTGCCATGAGCCATGTTTTTGCCACTGTATACCAGCCTGGGTGACACAGAGAAAAAAGAAGAAGAAGAAGAAGAAAGAAAATTCTAGGATACATCATATTGAACTCCTCTTGACAAAGATAATTAAAATTGCATTTATCAAATCATAAGAATTCTAAAGAAATCTAAAGGAGGAAGGAAGAGGATCCAAGATGGCCAAATAGGAACAGCTCTGGAGTGCAGTTCCCAGCAAGAACAACACAGAGGGTGAGTACTCACCACATTTCCAAACAAAATTTCACTGCCCACAGACCAGGAGATTCCCGGGCTGAAAAGTGCCATGAGTTTTCAGCGCAGTGGTTTTAGCCGGTGCTGGGTTGTTGCACAGAAACTCACACAAAACTGGGTGGCTATTTCAACAGGTGCCTGGACCACCTGGGAGACAGAGCCACCCATTCAACTGAAAGGGAGGAGGTAGAGACAGGGAGCCAGGTGACCTCGTTCGGCAGGTACCACCCCCACAAAAGAAGCAATCTGAAATGCTCTGGACTGAGAGTTTTGCAGCAAGTGCAGCTGGACCCAGGACTGTCCAGCTCAGCATGGAGAAGGGCATCCCTCACTACCGAGGCAGTTCACACAGCAGCTGGGCAGAGCCTGCAGCAGCTCAGCAACACCTCTGCTGGCAGACTGTGACTAGACTACTCTGTGCGGGGCAGAGTATCTATGAAAAAAGGTAGCAGCACGATAGGAACTTATAAATAAAGCCAACCTTCCTAGGACAGAGCACCTGGGAAAAGAGGCGGTTATGAGTCCAGCTGCAGCAGACTTAAAGGTACCTGCCCAGCAGCTCTGCATGGAACAACGGAGCTCCGAGCACAGCACTTGAGCTCCTATAAGGGAAGACTGTCTACTCAAGCAGCTCCTGACCCCCATATACCCAAAGAGACATCTCATAAAGAAGAGCTCAGGCTGCTATCTGACAGGTACCCTTCTGAGACAAAGATAACAGAAGAAGAAACCGGCAGCCACCCTTACTGTTCTGCAGCCCCATGGGTGATCCTCAGGCAAGCAAGTTCTGGAGTGGACCTCAGCAGTCCTGCAGCAGAGGGGCCTGACTGTTAGAAGAAAAACTGAAAAACAGAAAGAAATAACTTCATCATCAACAAACAGGACATCCACTCAGAGATCCCATCCGAAAGTCACCAACTACAAAGACCACAGGTAGATAAAGCCACTAAGATGGGAAGAAACCAGTGCAAAAAGGATGAAAACACCAAAAACCAGAACACCTCTTCTCCAAAGGATCACAACTCCTCACCAGCTAGGGA